>JAUTXW010004170.1:0-71462 GCA_030620095.1 Kuschelorhynchus macadamiae | reverse complement strand
GGCCTAACAGCAACACAAAGTATAAATGTCAATTTTCTCTTAAATTTCCCAAATTGAGGTGTGTTAAAAATATAAGCATTATATTCTTCAACCAATTACGTACTTTTTTGTTTCACACCATTTTCGTCTATTTTCAAAAATAAAGTGGTGGAGAAAAGGCTCAAACATTTTTACTTTCCAATGTTGATATCTCTGTTTTGGAGGAACGATTTCTTCAACTTGGTGTCGAGAAAAAGTGCTTTTTTGTATTACTCGTAGACCATAAACTGTATCGTAATGACTTTAATTAGTGGTCACTAGATGGCGTTGTTTCGGAACTTTACAAATAATGCTGATTTTCTCAAAAAAATCAAATAGTATGCTATAACTTTTATATAACAGTTTATTTGGTAATTATGAAGGCTATTCCATAATGAATTAAAAAAATAAGTTTATTGTGACTGTATTGACAATGACCTCGGGCATTTTGAGCATTTCCGAAAGTAATGTTTAGTAATTTTAAATAGATTTGTTGTTAGTTCATTTCGTCGTTTTTTTTTGTTGTTTTACTGAGGCAAGGTAGAACTCGGTTTAATCTTTTTTCCCAAACCGAGTCCTGCCTTGCCTTGCCCTAGCTTTAGCTATTTTATTACGAAGCTTATGTGATTATGAGACTGAGTTTTAGTATTTTTGGTTTTGTTCCTTTGTTAAGTTTTGTTCTTTACAGTTATGCGATTACTAAAGTTTCTATTGGAGCCTTGTTTTTTTCCAGGTTTTTGATTTTCCTAAAATTTTGGGAGTGATTAAAAAGAGATACTTTTTCTCCTCTTCAAAACGACAAAGTTAATTTTCTAATCCTAATAAGAATTTTTTTTTAAATAAATCCAGATATCCATTTCAAAAAATGCGCTGTGTAGTTGTTACTACAATGAAGAAAAACTTCAGTAAAAAATGACAGCTATAAAATTGAAAACCTTTAGAAAAACTGCAGGAAAAATTCCGACAGAATATGATTTGGCAAAGCCCACAAGATCTCATGTTTAATAATTAAATTTAAAAAATAGCCCCTTGTCTTCTAATTTCAATAAATCTGCCTGATTTCCGCAAAAATCGGCACACTTTTATTATAGTTTCAAAAAGTATATTAGTTGAGCTAAAAGTTTCAATTAAGAAATGTAGTCAACTCGATTCAATATATAAACTTATACTCTAGTCAAATTCTTATATATTTAAAACTAGAGAAATTTCAGAAAGGCGAATAAAATAATATGTAAAACAATATAGTATAAAACCAATTTAGGTCCCACATTTTTCTAAAAACTAATCTATATACCTTCTTGTGTTTTCTCCGTTTCATGAAATATTCTAATTTTAAATCAAAAATTCACAATAAAATGATAAAAACACTAAAACAAAATAAAAAATTTGCAAGACGCGGAGTGATTGTCAAAACCTGCGAAACTAATGACAGCTCATTCAAAAACAAATGAATGGTTAACAAAAATAAATACGGAAGACGGTAACCAGCCTACTAGACTTTACTTCTAAACTATTTAAAGAATTAATATTACTTAAATATTTGGTGATTTGGACTTATGGCCAACAGATTACATATATAACTTACACTGGGCATCGTGCGTAATTGGTTGAAGAATACAAGGATTATATTTTCAACATACCTCATTTACACTTTTGTGCTGCTGTTACGCTTCCTAGTGGCTAACTTGCGAACTTGAAAATAATCTACAGCGATTTCTCTTGGGCGATTTACCTATAGGGTAGACTCGGGCAAAATCGATATACCGGGCAATAACAACCAGTAATATATTTCTAACCCGGCTAAAAATGAAATATTGCAACATTGCTGGTCTGAAAGTGGTGCTCATAGTGTGTTAAACGCTGGCTATTTTTTACCGAAGTGGTAAGTAATATTTATTTCATTATTTTAAAAAGTAATTTCAGGATGTAAAATACTTAGTTTGCTTTCACATGAATGATGATTTCTAGCATTAACATCGTATTTCATATACAATTTTTATGTAATCGAAAGGATATTGGTTCTTTATATACATAACTTCAAAAAAACTTCTATTTTTAAGCATTGTTGCCATTAATTTAATAAAATAATAAAATTTGGTTAAACCTGGGCAAGACCGATTAGGCAAAACGAATCATGATCGGTTTTACATTAACTAGAAAAATATGGTTTTCAACTTTTATCTACCTACATATTATTATTTTATTATCTATTTAAAAATTAAAAATATTTAGATTCATTGGGAAATTTTCCGTTGCAAGTTTTTCGTTACAACGTCTAACATGGTTTTTACGTATCAGCGAAAGTCTGCCAGGGGCGAATCATGGAGCGAACAAACAATGTCATTAGCCTTAAATGACATAAATCAAAGAAAAATATCTATAAGGGGTGCCTCAAAAAAATATGGAATTCCGTATTCAACTCTTGTCGATCATAAAAAGTCAAACTCTCCAAAGAAGAAGCTTTTTCCGAAAAAGAAGAAAACAGCTGGTGGAATATCTAAAAGAATTAGATAAACGATTCTTCGCACTAACTTAAAGGGATTTTTGTAAACTGGCTTATCAGTATGCGAAGAAAAAAATATTAGGCATCCATTTAAAAACAATGAAGCGGGTGAGCAGTGGTAAGCGAATTTTCTGATGCGAAATCAAGAACTAAGTTTAAGAACCCCAGAACCTACTAGCGTCGCACGGGCGTGTGGATTCAACAGAGTTCAGGTTAAAATTTTGGAAAAACATCATATTACTGCAGACAATATATATAATGTAGATGAGACCGGGATCCCGATGTCAGCCAAGAAACCACCAAGAGTTATATCCGTAAGAGGCAAGGCTCAATTTTGTCATCTGAACGTGGTACTCTAATAACATCGTTGTTTTGTTGTTCAGCAACCGGAAAATTTATTTCTCCAACCTTAGTTTTTCCTCGAAAGAAGAAAAATCCTCGTTATCTTGAGTGGGAACCTCCAGGGACATTAATGCTGGTGAAGGACAATGGCTGGATTAATGCAGATGCTTTTTTGGAATGGCTTAAATTTTTTGTGGCCAGCGTAAGACCGACGGAAGAGCATAAATGTCTTCTTATTTAAGACAATCACGTCAGAAATCCATCAATCATCAGAAGACCATGTGGTCATTCTGTCAGTCCCGCCCCACTCGACCTACAAGCTCCAACCACTGGACATTGCTGTTTTCGGCCCGTTTTGAAAATATTTTGAGAGGGCACTCGACAAATGGCAAAAAGCTCATCCAGCCCAAAGGGTAACCTTTTTTTATATGAGCCCAAAATTTGCAGAATCCTATTTAAATAGCACTACACTACTGCCAAAAGTGGATTTAACAAAACGGGAATTAAAAATTGTGAAATTTCTATTTTTACAGACCTCGACTCCGCCCCCTCAACTGTTACTAAGACAAATCAAGTGGAATCAACGGAAACACCTAAAAGTGTTGACTCTACCGATGTCAACTATGTAGAAACCACTAGAAATACAGCCTCTGAAACGTTCGATGTTGCTGGACGATCCGGAGTAGGTAAAATTCGTTCAGGTTTCAGATGGCTTAAAACTTATTCAAACTGGCCCTAAACACAAAGCAGATGACATAAAACAAAACTATGATATAGAGAGAGATCCCAACCCAACAAATATCAATCAAGACATTATTCCACCTGAAAAACGGATTACTTTTATTTCCGATATTTTGATTCTACGAAAAGCTGACTATAAGCCAAACACCCGAAAAAGAAAATCACAGAAGTCGGAAATTTTGACTTCTACACCTGTCAAAGAAGAAATTTCTCAAAAAGAAAACACTAAAAAGCAGACCAACAATCATAAAAACGGAAAACGAGATAAGACCCAATCAAAAGCCTATTTATCCTAAGCCACCTAAAGAAGTCCAGGAGATGACGTAAAATGTTTAAAATTTGAGGGACTATTCTCCAACTCACGTCCACGAGAAGTGTTGATTCAATGTAATATTTGCAGCGATTGGGCTCTTAAATTGTGCACTTATTATAAAACTGGGGTGTATTTTTGCGACCCATGCAAAGCCGCTGTTGCTTCAAAGAGAAAATAATATTAAACTAACGGAAGTTTTTGCTATATATACAGTAAAAAGCACATGTTTATTTTTATGTTAATTATACCAAAGTATATGTTCGTTTGCTAATAAAATGTTTATTAAATCAAATTAAATGTATTTTAAAAATCCTGACCGATTTTGGCCTAGTGGTATGATCGGTTTTACCTTGTGGTACTGGGCAAAACCGATCTTTCGCAAGTTATGTATTTTTTATTTTTTTCGGCCTTACTTGCCACTATTTTGCTTTTAGCGTTTTTAAAACTCGTGTGTAAGATGTTAATTTATTCGCATATAAAAACCGCTCAGCTTCAAGTAAATCTAAGTATTTTATAACAGATCAATGTAAGGTGATGGGCATTGCTCGAGTCTCCCCTAAATATTTTTTTCCTTAAGTTCTGTCATTAACAGCCGACGTCCTCTATTATTGGATCACCCTAGACAAACTTCTACCGTAGGTAGAGTTTTACGGGCTACATTTCAAATACTGCTAAAAATGATCACCTCTTAGTTTTCAATGTACAGGATGTTCGATTATATTTTGAACGGGGTCTATACGCTTTATTTCTCAAGATATCAAAAAATTTTACACACAAAAGTTTTAGGATTTAGTCTGAATCGTCAGAATTTGTTATAAAAAAAAAATATATGAACGTCGGAAATTGAAAAAATGAGCATCAGCTTTGTTATTTTAAATGGAACAACCTGTATATTTTTAGCTTATTGAGAAGAACTTTTTCTTCTGATTCCAAAAATATATGGTTTGTCTATGCTCACTATAACCATTATCCCGTAATTTTGAAAGAACGTGGAAAAATTATCCGCTCTGGTTTAAGTATAGTAAAAATGATAGAAAGCTTAGGTTTCAGTTGTTTTTACTTCAAAATGGCCGTTCTGTCACTCACTTATCAACTTGTTTTAAAATATAAGCGGCTTTGGCGTATTGGAAAAATAATGGGAGGCTTTGAAATCAATAATTATTGTTGTTATGTTTTTCCTTCAATATGGCCGTTCTGTCATCACTTACTTAGCCACTTTTTTGCCTTTATTTTCAAAACTATCGGATTTACTGATCAAGAAAAAGCCAATATTTTAAAAATATACTTTCGTGTAAATAATTGTGAAACACGAAATCAATACAGGAGAGAGTATCCTAATTTAGTTGCTCGCTCAATATCTACGATTTATTACATTGTGAAGAATTGTGAGAACAGAAAAACCTTGGCTAGAAAAAAGAGGACAACCACTAGAAATGAAGATAACGATTTGGAAGTATTGTTATATTTTGAAGGTAAGGAAATTAAACCTATTATTATTGTTTTCAATAAAATATAATTCATGTTTTTTTTGTAGAAGACCCAGAACGATCTATCGAAGACGCAGTGATAAACTTAAATAAAAAAAGGTGGAAAATTTACGAAACCTTGAAGCACTACAAGTATAAACCTTATAGGTTTAGACCGGTACAAAATTTAACTCCACTGAATAAAATACAAAGAGTAATTTTCTCAAGAGATGTTGACAAGAATACAGAATGATCCTAATATCTGTAGGACAATTTTATTCACCGACGAGGCTGCGTTTACCACCGCAGGTATGTTTAATAGAAAAAAACAAACATTTTTGGACAACCACAAATCCCTATAAAAAACAAATTGTGCGAATTCAGGGTCGGAAGTCTATTAACATTTGGTGCGGTATCATAGATAATAGAGTTTTGGGGCCTGAGAGAATACTTTGAATGGCCAAAGATCTACGAAATCAGATCGATGAGGTTTTAGAAGAAATACCTCTCCAAGTTTTGAACAATCTTATTTGGCACCAGGACAGTGCCCCTCCACACAATTCCATCGAAGTTACCGAATATCTAAAGAACAAATATGATCTGTGGATAGGAAGACAGGTACCCATAAATTGGCCAGCGAATAGCCCCGATCTTTCGCCTCTCGTTTTTTTTTATGGGGATACCTTAAGAATAAAGTATATTACAATAGACTAACCACTATTTGCGAATTAGCCGAAGAAATACAAGCTGAAATTAACAATTTAAATCAAAATAATTCCGAATTCACTTTTAAAGCCATAACTCGCAAATTTTCAGAATTATTACAAAAATGTATATTGAATCAAGGCGGATGGGTAGACTAAATTTAATAATAAATATTCTTAATAATTTGACTTTTTTATTTGTTAATATTTTGTTTGTTTTCTACAGATATCGTTATTGTAAGTTGTTTAATATAAAAATAATACCAAAAAGCTTGTTACTTCATTTTCTTATGCTAACATCTCTCCTATCATTTCAAGTAATAATTATAGTAATTATTAAGTATTATTATTTTCGACAATAAGTAGGTAGGTATATGAGTTAATGACAGAACGACCATATACGAAAAGCAAAACAGTTGAATTAAAAGCCGCCCATTACTTTTCCATTTAAAGCGCATAATATTTTAAAACAAGTTGATAAGTGAGTGACAGAACGACCATTTTGAAGTGAAAATAATTGAAACCAAAGCTTTCTATTATTTATACTATACTTAAGCCAAAATTATGGAATAATGGTTACAGTGAGCATAGACAAACCATATATTTTTGTAATCAGGAGAAAAAGCTCTTCTCAATAAACTAAAAATATACATATAAATGTTTCATTTAAAATAACAAAGCTGATGCTCATTTTCCCAATTTCCGATGTTCATATGTTTTTTTTTTATAACAAATTCTGACTATTCAGACTAAATCCTAAAACTTTTGTGTGTAAAATTTTTTGATATCTTGAGAAATAAAGCGTATAGACCCCGTTCAAAATATAACCGAACACACCGTACTGGCCGATTTATCGGGCTTGCAGTCAAATTCCTGTGGTGAGAGGCTTAACTTTGTTAAAATCTCATTACCCTGTTAAATTACATATTTTTTTGCTCATCCTTTTGATGTGTTTGGCCTGTAGGCTGAAGGTAATAAGAAACAAACGTATACGGGTTATTTTTAAATAGTTTTAATATTCTACAAGCGTCATCCGAAAAATTAAAGTTTTCGTTTTTATGTTTATAACCTAAGAATATCCCATCTATCACATTACGTATTCGAAAAATCATCATTGCCATACAAATCAGACACTGGTTTCCTGAAAAACTGGGTTTAAATGAGTAAGTAATTTAAGCTTTATCATTACCGTCTTCATACTCAAAATAGGATATAACTCTGTTTTTTGTTTGCTTTAATGCATATAATATTTATTGAGTTTTCGAAGAACTTTGCACATAACTATTATTTATCAGTTTAGCCATTTCAATGAGAATTTTTTGGAGGTATTTTCACAAAATTTTGAAGCAAAAGAATGACAACTATAAACTCATTATTTTTTGTTGCAGAAAACTAAATACGTTTTACTCCTACATTTTTTGTTTGTTATGGTTTCATGGGTTTCATTTTTACCCACAGAATATTTTGCCACAAGTTTTTATATTTGTACCTATACATTTTTAATATTTTATTGAGGAAGACGGTAATGAAATGTGTAGACGGACTTGATTTAAAGTAGACAATATGAGTGATACACCTCGTACATATATATTTTTGAGATCAAAATGACTAACAACCTAAAACATACATTATTTTGGTAACAAAAATTTAGGCAATAGAAGAAGTAAGGTAAAGGAAGAACGTAAAAAATTTTAACACAAAATATTTTTCAATAATAAATGTAGAAAACCAGTTATGTCAACAAAAAGTTTATCTAATATGTAACTGTCATAACAAAAAAAAATTGTATTCACTTAGAGCAAACAAAACTGCTGGTTGCTGCAATTTCAAATTTTTTGTTCTTAAATTTTGTGCACTTTAGATGAAACCAACGTGGGCATTCATCACACCCTAAGTTTTTTAAAGCCCCTTCTTCTGTGTCACTTTCTAAAACGTCATCACATGAAGCACAGTGTAAGTGGTATATGGTTTTTATGAAGCTCATTTTGTCCTTTTTCACTATTTCGAACTCTTCTGGATCTTATATTTTGTTAAGAAAAACAACAATATACTTAAATATATGCAAAAATTAAATATGTTTGATAGCTTTAAAAGGATACGATGTGGTGGAAATGTCCATTTATAGGGCAAAACTCCATGATGACTACAGTTAACAGAAATTTTGCATTGGTTGCAGGACAATTCTCGAAGTCCAACCGATTGTGCCTTTGAATGTGTCCAAACAAGTTGATGTAACTTTAGGGATCCTGGGATTGGTTTCAAATTACTAGGTAAAACCCGATCAATGGCTGATATATCGTAATCATGAATTTCAAAAATTTTCACTTTTAAATCTAAGACAGCTGTAATAAACGAAGCCACGTCTGCAACATCTCCATCTCCAGCAACTTTTGCATCGGCTGTTCTTTTTATACCTCCAACGCCATCTGCTGCGCCTTTGCCGTGGCCTGCTTCAGAAAAGTTCCATGTGGCATTAGCAAAGCCAAACGATTCACAAAAATAAGTGAAGAGATAAAAATTTGCTTTATTGGGATATTGCGTTGTAGGCCATCACTGTAGAAGTGCAAAGTGTCAACTAAAGTAAATTCTTTTTTTATTATATTCAATATGGGTGACAAATGGGCCCAAATTGCCGAGGGATCATGTCGCATTGATGCTGAAATTATACAGAAGCTTACAGTATTTTTCTCATTACCATTTCCAGTTACGTACAAAACGCCAGTATGTAGTGTGATTTGCGTCTTGGAGGCACCAAAATGCGCACCTTGCACTTCTTGGCCATATTATAACTTCTTTAAAACATTTTTGTTGGTGGATAATATTATAAGTGTGTCTACAAAAGTTTGGTAGTGCATTATTAATTTCCTCAAATATATGTTTTACAGTTAATGAGATTTTAATTTTAGGAGTGACTTTAACTTTAATATTCTGCTTATTCTTTCCAATTCGCTCCTCTGTTCGTGTTTGCCATTTATAATAAAATGTGTTACAGTCTTCAAAATTATTAACTAAAATATCAGGAATTTTTCTAACACATTTATTGCATGTACCATACATGCAAGCTTTGTTACTGATTGCACGGCAGACGGTTTTCAGTATCTCAGTAACTGATCTTACTTTGAGAATCTTTAAATAGTATAATTTTTCAACCATAAACTGAAAATTTACGTGTTTAGTACATAAACAGGTTTCTCTTCAAGATATATTTTGAGGAACAATCCAAAAGGGTTTCATGCGAAGAAACGAACTGTTTTATCCGATTAGCATGCGATTCTTACATTTAAGTTAAGTACATTTAATTTCCAGTTTGTATATATATTTTTATCCTCAGTCATTTTTGAAATACCCTCTGTTAATTCTCACGTCCGTCTTCATACGTATCATAACCGTCCACCAGGTCTCATTACCGTCTACCCTATTAAAAGTAGACGGTTATGATAGAGACGGTAATGAGAATAAGTTACCCAACGGTAGTGAGCATTATAATGACAGAATCATCAAATTATTCGCTAATTGTCTAAAAATAAGTCGAACTTACCGATTTTTTTAGCAAAAATCTATTCCACATAACACAGTAGAAACACTCTCTAACAACACGTTTAGTAAACTGACTTATGCCCCACCTCATGGATAAATAGAACGTTAAAACTGGGGTAGACAGTAATGAGACATATCTTGAGGGACAATTTAATTTTACTGTTTAATATTTTAAAAAAATGTTTTTTAACTATAGGACTCTTGAGAGAGTATAAGTAATATGTTACGCAATATTTACTTCAGAGAATTATTTGTTATTATAAAAATATAAGTTCCTGTTAGCCTACAAAACGTAGTTTTCTTTTGAGGGACGTGGGACGGTCATGAGAAACGCCTGTTTTATGTTAATGTCCAAAATTTATTGGGTAGTTTTATGACCAATACATGTTGTAATTAACTAAATAACCGATGATATTTACAATTTGGCTAAAAAAAATCTTGTTTTAGACTCAAATTATATAAAATCAGGCTCAGGGACGAGAATATTAAAACTATTTGAAAATGACTCATATACAAATGCGAAGTCCTGTCAATTTTGTCTCTAAATTAAAAATTCTGACAAATTTATTTATTTAAATATTTAAAGTGCGCTACATAAAGTAATAAGCCACGGTGTTTGCAGTTGCAGTATTAAAACGTTACTACGCCGGTCATGCTCAAACGATTTTCAGCAATTCAAAGGATTTTAAAAAATCGGCACCAGATTGCCGTAAAAGTAACGAGTAGGCGTTTAATCAGCGGGTAATTGGGTAAGGCCGAAAATGCAAGGTAAAGGCATTTTACTAAGGAGATTGGCTACTAATTGCGATTCAGAATTTGAACGGTTGTTAAGTGTCTCTAATGGATTGTACACGGATTTATCGAAATAAATATATAACGTACAGTTGGCGTCAGATAAATCCATCCGTACAGCTTAAATGCCTCCTGTAAATCGTACTCCGTCTACCTGATTTACCTTTGACATTTGACTTGTTGATGTTTGTTAATTTTTTATGTCACTTTTACTTTATCAAGTGCAAAATAATGACATACACACGTCTTTCCATTTTTGTCAAAGGATATGACTGCATCAATACAATTCTTCGGATTTGTTTTACTAAAACGTTATTGCATTGCAAAAAGTAAAATTTTGGATTGTTTCTAAAACATCAGTCTTTTTTAGAAAACGAAATGTCTTTCTTATATTTTTTAATCATTTTAAATTTATATTTTGGTTTTGTGCCTTTACCTTTAAATATATTTTAAAAATAATAATAATAATAATAAAAAGCAAGCATAATAATATCAGTTTTTTAACTATATGATGTACCATCGTCATATTTCAAGTTAACCTAGAATGGCAATGCCAAAGTTAAGTTAAGTATTGGAATGTCAAACTAATTTTGTTTATTTTCACACTGTCTTTTGCTTTTGATTTGAAAGCAAATACCTAATTTGTCCACATTTTATACATCATGCCGAAGAAAAGGAGGAACAAAAGTCAATAATTTTGACTCGACTTCGGGATGGAAAAAAATTAGAGAAATTGCAGCAAAAGTGCACGTAAGCAAAAACACCGTTTTGTTAGCCAATAAAAAAATTGCAGAATATGGCGGTATCATTGAGAGACCAAAGGCGGGGTGTCCAAAAGTTTCAACACCGAATTAAGACCATGAATTGGTGCAGTTCATTAGAAACAATCCTTTTCAAACAGCAGTAAAGGCTAAAGAAGAAATAAATTTCCCAGGTTCTGCAAATACTGCAAGAAGGATACGGTTATCAAACCTAAAGAATCGTGCTGCTTCCAATAAAATATTCCTTACAGAATTTAACAAGCAAAGGAGGTTGGAATTTGCAAAGGAATATGATAATCAAGATGATTTCTGGGAGAATATGATATTTTCTGACGAAAAAAAATTTCAATCATGCCATAATGGAACTCTGCGCGTGTATACACCTGTTGGGATGAAGTATGATAAGAGATATACACGAAAAATAAACCAGAGTGGTCGTTTTTGTGTAAACGTTTGGGGTCGGATACGTATCAGGGGTCCAGGAGTATGTGCAGTGATTGAAGAAAGGCTTAATGCAGATGTTTACTGCAATATACTAGAAAACGGGTCTGGTACGATTTAATACATCTCGATTTTTTTGGTTTTGTTAGGAAGCTTACCTTAAATTTACTATATTTAAGCAAAAAAAATCGTGAATGAAGCATTTTTTTATTAAAAAAAAATTACAAAACTTTCCATAAATAACCAATAAACACGGTTTTTCCAATGCTAAAACTGTCAATTATGAAGTTTTTGACAAAATACAGAGACTAAATTATATGCACTATTGCCAAACTTACTTGGTTTTCTTCAAATATACAACAAATAGTATCCCTAAATTTGAACAAAACGATTTAAAATGCGTGCATATTTCAGATATGATTTTATGGCTTTAATGATGGTTTTATCGACGAACCTGGGCTAACCTAACGCTAACGGGACATATCCACCTAACAGTATAGGTTTTGTTTAAACGAAAACCTTCTTTTAATGTAGGCCCCGAATTTTGTTGGCTAACCTAACCTATTCCGCATTTTTATTAATTATAAGTCAAAAAATACTAAAATTGTTAACGATAATAAAACCAAATAAATGCCCAATTTCCCTTTCCACAAAATATGTGTAGAACTGGTTGCCTACTTAATGTGAAACTGACCCTAAATATTTCGGCTTTAATGATGGAGACTCCGCGCTATTGCGCTTCGGCGCCTAACCTGTTGTTAACCCGGTACCAATCCACCTAATTCCGTTCCACTCTGATTTGTACTAACCCATATATAAAAAAAAGTTACTCTCACATCAAAGAATGTAACAACATTTACTTTGGCAACAGCGCTTGCTGGCTGACTATGACATGCAGTTAAGTTAGCAGGGTTTAGGTAAAAAATAAACTTCATATTGTCGGGTATTATGTTTATTAGGTAATTATTCATATTCGTAATTAAAAAAAAACAATTCTGATTTAATAAATATATAATAGAAATAAACAAATCTTTCAAAATACACATATATTAACTTAGAACAACATGCATAAAATGTAACGGAATTTCAAATAATGAGTTAAAAGTTCGGTAGTGCGACTTGACAATCAATTCTAATTTGTACTATTTTGTGAAAAATTATAATGCATCCACGCTTTTTTTTGCTTAAATGTAGTAAATTTGACGTAAGCTTCCTAATAAAACCCAAAAAAGTCAAAAATCGAGATGTATTAAATCGTACCAGAACCCTAGAAGAAATAAACAAATCTTTCAAAATACACATATATTAACTTAGAACAACATGCATAAAATGTAACGGAATTTCAAATAATGAGTTAAAAGTTCGGTAGTGCGACTTGACAATCAATTCTAATTTGTACTATTTTGTGAAAAATTATAATGCATCCACGCTTTTTTTTGCTTAAATGTAGTAAATTTGACGTAAGCTTCCTAATAAAACCCAAAAAAGTCAAAAATCGAGATGTATTAAATCGTACCAGAACCCTAGAAAACATTATATTACCTTCTGTAAGACCAGTTTTTGGAGACAACTTTGTATTTCAACATGATAATTGCCCTATACATAGAGCTAGAGCAGTGCAAAATATATTGCGAAATCATAATATCGAAACTTTGCCGTGGATTTCAAAAAGCCCTGATTTGAATCCAATTGAAAACGTCTGGGGGCAAATGACCAAACAAATTTATAAGGAAGGATTTCGGCCTCGTAACCAAGATGATCTTCAACAATCAATCGTTCGAGCTTGGAACGAAATAACCCCTGAAGATTGCGCAACATTATCGAACATAATGGTTCCATGACAAAATATTAAGTTATTTATTTAAGTTTTAGTTTCTGGTTATTAATTAGAAATTAAAAAGAACATGAAGAATTATGAGTTTTATTTCAATTTTAATTTTAAAAATTTTGTTGGTTGAAAAGCATAAGAATGTGTGATTGGATTACTTTTTATGAGTGATACAAAAGGTGAGTTTATACAGCAGGTAAAATAAAATAAAATATAAATTAAATTGAGGTTTCGGAGGTGGTTTATATAGAAATTAAAAATTAAATAAGAAATAAGAATCGCTGCTGCCAAACATACTTTTAGCCAGCTACTCAATTCAATACTGCATAAACTCATTGTCTTTAACCTAAAATTGATAATTTGACAGGAAAAGTCATATAATAGTTCAAGAGCTAACAGATGCTGTCCCAGTTACATTTGATGACGATGGTACAATCATACAATAAATAATTATCACGTAATTTATTGTTTTTGTGTATAAGAAGTCTCAAAAAAACATAAAAAACAAAAAATGGAATTGCTTGAATGTTTTTGATATTTGAATTATTCTTAAATTTAGAGCTGGTAAAATTAAAAGTCAAATAATACTCCACCAAATGTTAATTAATTTATCACAGCCCCTTTTCGATACCCCTTCTATACCATCTAAAATTATCTTCTAAATCTTCGAATTAGTTGATTTTATATTTCGTCTCTTGAAGCAGAAAGTGGTAGCCCCTTAAAAATGAAGTTGCGTTTAAAAATTACCATAACTCTTTTGTGTTATATGAGATTCTTTTGTAATTAAAATTTAAAAACATATATTTTAAACCATTTTAAGAAGATTAGACACTTACCTATTTAAAATTTGAGAGATCACAAGATCATCTAGCACTAAGCGAAAATATTTCACATGTTTGCCATTATTAATGTTCATCTTATGTAAAGTGCGGGACACGAAAGAAAACCGGGCGGTCCTTAAAATAAAGGTTCATAGTCTTAAGCAAGCGGAAAAGTAAAATTTGTGTACAGAAATAAATTTTATGTTATTTTATTTGTTGTAAAAGTTTGCCGCTTCACCTATAAAGTGCGCCAGCTAAGCGGTACGAAATATAAATCGAGGATTTAGTAAATTTCACACTGGTCCACTTGTAATTGGGATGTGCCTAGAGTCTCCATACACTTGCCGCTGGAAGGTTCTAGCTATTTCCAGTGGCGCCTACACATTTCGAGCATTTGTTTTCATTTCTATATAAATGGGTTGCGTTGAATTTGAATTATGATTTCGAAGTAACGATAGCGAGCAAAAGAGGAAAAACAATTCGAAGCGGTGCACGTGAAGTTATTGCGAGCGTTATAGAGGCCTGTACTAGAGAAGCTGAGAATAATAGTTTGACTATTCCAATCCAAAATCGAATAGAACGCGCTGCATTTTACACTGGTGTTTCGTAAAGTAGTGTAAGAAAAATTCAAAGAGAACATAATGATCGCTCATGTTCTACTTCACCTTTAAAATCTCCTGGTAAAAAAAGACCCCGATTATCATACAAAGATAAAATTGACGATGGTGATTTAACAAGTAATTCTACGAACAACAGAGCATTTTTATATAGACTTGAAGAAGGTTCCGACCCGCAAACCCCTACTTCGTGCTATAAAGAACAAAATAGATTTTCCGTACGGGTATAAATCCAAAATCGGCTTTTACAATCAAATCAAATGATTTTGTTAGGCGCAAATGCCAAAATAAACGAAAATTGCTCATTGAAAGACCAAATATTTTTCACTGCCGGGTGAAATATCTGTCAACTCTAAGGCAGTATAGGCAAGAAGGACACATTATTGTGTATCTAGATGAAACCTGGGTAGATAATGATATGACAGTGAATAAATGCTGGCAAAGTGAAAGTGTTACAGGTGTTGTTCAGGAAATGCGCTCTAGTAGTCGTTTTATTATGGTTTATGCTGGTTCAGAAGTCGGATTTGTTCGAGGTGCTGCTTTATTTTTTCGCTCGGAACTAACAACTGGAGGCTATCATGAACATGAATAGAGATAATTTTAAAAAGTGGTTGCTCGAGAAGCTTCTAACATTCCTCCCAAATCAATCGTGGTAATGGATAATGCGTCTTGTCATTCTCACGTAGAAGATAAAGTGCCAACTAAATACTCTACCAAAGCTCATATGATATCGTGTCTTAATTCGAATAATCTTGTATGTGATTCAACATGGAGAAAATATCAATTATATGAAGTAATATCAGCCAACAAGCCTAGAGAAAAAAAGTATAAAATTGACGGTCTTTTACGTAACCTCGGTCATACGCCTTTAAGGCTGCCTCCATACATGTGCGACCTCAACCCTATTGAACTTGCAGGGGCAGGAGTAAAAAAATATATTCGATAGCGCAGCACCGGTGAACTTTCAATTAAAAATTTAAATAAAATAACATTAGAAGCGATTGACTCAATATCGGCTGAAAATTGGAAATCGTATGTTAAACATGTTCGTTCTATTGAAGATAAATACTGGGAAGTAGATGGCAAAATTGAAACGGTTATTGATGATTTAGTTATCATTCGGGGATCTTCAAGTAGTGACAACGAAACTAATGGCTTAGTTTTTTTTTTCATATATTTTGTAAAATTATTCGTAAAGTAGCTGTCCAAAAACTGCTTCAAAATAATTGATTTTTTGTTCAATTCCGGTTGTCAAAAAATATCTAATATTACAATTAATATTTCAAAAATTACAGAACTCATATTTTTCCAAAATTAACACATCAATGTAGTTATAGTAGGGTAGCCAGCACTGATTCCAGTGAACAAGATTTATCAAAATTTTAACTTATGCAGTTCGACTTTAAGCTATTCGGGTATGCCAAAAGTGACGTTTGTCTCCGTCTGTCATATTACTTTGTACAGGGGCCGTCACTGTGAAGTACTATACAGGGTGTTTCCTAATTGCGTGCTAATGTTAAAGGGGGGTGATTCTTAGACCTTTTTAAGAAAAAAGTTTAAAATTAACCTAAAAGACTTAACTTTGGAGATACAGGGTTTTAAAAAAACGTTTTTTTTAAATCCTAATTCTGATGCTATTATAGATAAATAACTGTGTGAAATTTGATACACGTCTTGTATGCATAAAAGGGCATTTTTTATTAATCAATCAATTTTTGAAATTTCTACCAGTGGCGTAAATGCGCAAACACAAATCGCAGCGATAAAAAATACCAGAGAAATATTTGCTTTAAACAAACCAAAATTCAGCCGTGACACCTATCACAACTGACATGTCAAATATCCTATGCCAAGGCCAAGAATTATAAACAACACACGATAGTTACTTCTCATAAGCGTATCGTTCGCCGTTTCTCACCGACCGCAAAAGTCAATGACCGGGTGAGTGACGTACTCCGGCCTCATTCTAAAGATTAAGTATTAGTTACATTGCTCTGTATTAGAAATTTGTCTTTCAAGCATTGCTTTTTCAATATTCTTTAGCTTTTACAAGTGGTAATAAGTTTGAAAAAGTGTTGTTCGTGCAAAGTGAAACGTAATTAGCCAAGGAAAGAATTAATACTTCTTTTATAACTGATATATTTCCTTCTGCAGAAGTGTACATAACAAAAAACAATGTCTGGGAATATGTGTGCTGTGTATAATTGCAAAAATAGTTACAAAAATTACTTGCCAGGTGTAACTTTTCATAGGTTTCCAAAATTACCTATTATGAAGAAACAGTGGATACACAGGTGCAGTAGAAAAATATAGATAAATTTGGATTTTTTATTATATTTTTATATATTTTTCATGCAAATTGTGTTTTCTTTTAACATATAGAAGGTACTTCCAATTTTAATTTTTGCTCTGGATTGTTGCTTTTTTAGTATTAATGCAAATCTCAAACTTGTTAATTCATCTAAAAGTTATTTATACTTAGGTATTAGAAGCCCCTGTAGTTATTGGGTTTTTTGTTTCCATTTTCATTGTAAAAGTGGTTATATTAAGGTATTTTTTGTAATCTCTAGAATACATTATTTTTTAATTTTGAAAAAATTATTTATGACAATAATAACAATTATTAAAAATTCATAATATCATGTTTCTTACTTTTCTATTTGACGATGACTTTACCTATTTGCTTTTTAAATTAATACATTTAGGTACCTAAATGACGGAAAATGCTTATTTCTATGTAACGATTTGGGGCATCCTGTAATAAAAGTATATAATATAACAAAATTTCATGAATTAAGAAGGCACTCATAATAATATATTTTTGTCTTGACATAAGGTTTAAATTATTTCCTAATAATTTATTTTGATCTCCAAATATGAATTTCTAAAACATTTTGATGAGCAATTGACCATTGCTTATTGACCGAAATTCATATGGTTATGTCGCTCTATTAGTTTAATATAAAATTTGTCGTAATTTATTGCATTAAAAATAAAAATAACAGCATCTAAAGGTTAAACTATATTATCCTCTTATAGAAATAACGCATGAAAGCAGTTTTGAGCGGGCCAAGTGACGTCACTGCAGCGAGGCTCGCTCGCGCTAAACTGACTGAAATAAATCGCCGATGTAACTATCCTGTGTGGTTTAAGGTTCTTGGGCCAAGGCAACCTATCATTTCGCGTTGTATATGGATTTTTGACCGATATGTGCACTTTCTTCTTTAAATTGAATTTTCACCCACTTGTTGAGTAGTTAAAGGGAGATGTTATTAGAGCTTTTTTGTACTATTCGCGGTAAGTAGCAAAGTGAGGTTAAAATTGGAATTTAAATTATCAACTTGAAAAAAATTGCAGTAATTTAACCATTAAAATAAACTCAAAATTTGGTCACGGTTTACCTAAAAATATCTTGTTTCGTAAAAAAATATCCTACGAGCTTAGATATATTGGTTTCCTTGTAATACAGGATAATATTAAAAATGTACCTATTCTTGGGAACTTTGGTGCAACCTTCACCTCGTTAGTGCACCTCCTGTTTATAATCCAAGACTCTTCCTAAATGGTTCATTTTGTGTAGCTTTCTAAGCACTTTCCGGTGCCCTAATTAGTTTTCTGACCAGATGCCTACCTTATAAAAAAGAAAAAGTGACTAAAAAAAAATAATTTTTTATGACTTTTTCGAAAAATTTCAGTTTTTCTTAAAAATGTCTATTTTCTCGCCCTTTTTCCGACAGAGATACATTTAGATTTTTGTTCTCCTAGGTATTTCCTATGAAATTCGTCTCTTGACAAATTTCGATAGGACTCATCCACTTTGAGATATAAGCGCCCCAAAACACCTTTTTTTCGAACGGAAAAAATTCGTAAAATCGTCAAACGAAATCGAAACCCAACCAAAAATATTAGAGTTCTGTAAGACGAGAAAAGCTATCGTACCAGAAAGTTTTGTCAGAAAAAAATTAAAATTGCGACCCCAACCGTGTTACATCGAAGTTGACTTTTTTTGGTCAACTTTGCGGTACCATATCTTCGGTATCAAAGGTGGCACAGAAAAATGTGTCAAACAAATCTCGAGATCCACGTCTTCTCTAAAAATAAATAACAAATTCAATATCCTATATCTAATAGTTTCCGAGATATGCCCGCCGAAAGGTCGAAAAAAACGTCAACAAGTGCAGTAAGAAGTTTGGAAATTTTGAACCGCAATCACATGTAATGTTTTTTCTACGATCATGTTATTTTACGAAAAATAATGTAATGTGTAATAATTAGGAATAATTCTTATCCAGGACAATACCATCACCGGCCGCCTCCAGCGCCGCACAGTGGTCGATTTCCTAGATACTTCTTAGTTTTTCAATACTGTTGTCTCTGAAGGCATTTTTCTTGTAACAAGTTCGCAATATAAGCAAATTTTCAGATACAATTTGCGTACCGCTGCAATACAAGGTTATATAAATTAGCTGATGTATAATACCAAGTTGGCCACTGAATTAAAAGCAGTAAGCAAATAAAATTAACACATATCTGATTATAACACAAAGAAACACCTTTACAGTCTCACCTAGCATTTAAAACACTTTTTTAATTAGGGGAAGCATGCATAATTAAGACGGTCTAGAAATTTAGCAGAGGTAGCCGAGGCTCGCTTATTAAAAATTAATCGTGTCTATATCACAAGATCTCGAGGTCTTGTTTATAACGTTTAATTACCTAAAATTGCTAAATCACTCTGCAACTTTGGCACCTTATTATTATTAATTATTTTTATTTGGCGGCTTCTATGTGTTAATTAAAACTATTATTCTTATACGAAGATAGTGACTTTGACTTTATAAAGCCAATGATAGTGGTAATACTTTGTGCCATTTATCTTAGTTTACTGGTAAGTGTTAAAGTTTCCTGCCATTATTGCAATCTGCTATATTTATAGGTATGTAAACTTTTTTTAAATTACTGAATATTGGACTCATCTAAAAATATAGTACCTAACCGGTGGAAAAGTAATTTTCCGAAAAATCGGTCAGAAATGTTGATATTTTTGATAAAATTTTTGAAAAAAAAAGTCAATATTTCTTTGCAACTAATCCTTGCGAGGCAACGGAAATTAACTGCTAAGGCCGTTTTACATGCTGCAATTCTTTCTTGCAAGTTGCAATAGTCTTGAACAAAAGCATGCGCAATGGCAAGACATTTGTACCTTTTGTCAAACTGCGCATGCCTTTGTTCAAGACTATTGCATATTGCAAAGAAGAATTGCAGCATGTAAAACGGCCTTTTGGAAATATTTATTATTTACAACCACATTTTAAAACTTTGAAGGAAATATATTTCTGATTTTGTCCGGGTAAATGTCACTTTTCACCCAATTAAAGGTACGATATTTATTGAATAACGAAAATGTTTCAATTTTATTCGATTATTTAATTTTTGTCAAACTTTCCGCGGCTTCTCTCAATTAAGGAGGAGTACAAATGATCTCTTCTGCATCGCTCAATATGTTCAAAAACACTTTTTTGATCACAATATTTCAAAAATGCAACTAATTTAAGTTTGTATGCTTGACTTTTTTAGTACTATAGTAACCATTGTCAAAATGTCAATTTGACTTTTAATTTGTTGATGGTGGCGAAGCTTATGGTTATACAACAGTCTTAAGCCTGGGTTATAGATTAAAAAAGTTTGCGTCTTGCGTCGTCCGTTTGAGTCGTGTGTTTACTAACTTTACTTTAATGTTTATATTTATCGCCTTTTTGTGTAATATAATGTAATTGCTTGTGTTTCAGTTTATGTGCGTTTTTTTAATTTGCTAAGCATGGATAATCAATAGTAATAATGCATGGTAAAGACTAGGCATTGCGGATATATTAATGTGTGTCGCAGCTGAAAAATTGTTGAAAAGAAGCTGGCAATGAAGATGGTAAATTCGGCTTGTGTCAGGAGAAATAGTTCACCTCTGCGCTACGCGCCTCTGTAAACCATCCTTTTCTCTCCACTGGAATGAAACACTTTCCACCTAGGTATGTAATATACTATTTTTGTACTGTAAAGCCTGGGTTATAGACTGAAAAAGTTTGCGTCTTGCGTCGTTCGTTTGTGCTAAGTGTTTACGCTGGTTCTTAGCCCGAGTTATAGATTGAAAACGTTTGCGCTTTACGTCGCCTGTGGAACTAACCTTACCTTAATGTTTATATTTATGTCCTTTTTGTGTAATGCAATTTTGATTTGCTTGTTTTTGAGTTTATGTGCGTTTTTTTAATTCGCTGAGCATGGATACTCAAAATGATAGTAATGATGTCTAGTAAAGACTAGGCATTGTGGATATAATAATGTGTACCGCAGCCGTAAAGATGTTGAAGAGAAGGCAGCAAAGAAGTCGGCCTGTTAATTGGAGTGGAAGTACTCATAACTCCTACCAATATTTTCTTAATGACCAATGACCGCAAGCAGTTTTTTTAAATGGACGATGGATGTTATATGTATATATTTATGTCAAATTTATTAAGAAAGACGAACTTTTTAAAAGGCCCTCTAAAATCCAGCAATTTCGTTGGTTGCAGTTTAATGTATTAAAGAGTATGTTTGCCTCATAGGAAAAGCCACATTTCCGGGCTCCCTATTGCCTGGCAATCTTTACGGCCTGGGAATGGTTAGCTTTTCCTATTAGGTATAACAACGTATTATTAATTAAGCACTGATTATATTTATTATTCTTTGTGTTACGCCGTTAAGCCACAGAAAGCCTGGTCAAGATGCCATGTTGACGTAATTTCAGATTTATAAACTTTTCAAATTTTCAAATGGATAGTGATTTTTCTACTCTAACTTTGACTGTAGGACGAGAAATTGCGATGTTAAGAAATTCAATTGAGTCAGTTTTAAATTAAGCCTTTTCTAGCATACGTGTCCCTAGCAAGAGGTTTTATTCACTCTAAATCATATCTATATACACCATTCATTAGTATTGACCATCAACTCAACATACAGACAGTTACCTTGAAAGTAAAATAGGTAAGACATTTCAAAATTTCTTTGTTTAAAAATTCAGCAACGGTATTGATTATTAATTTTTAAAATTTACAGGATTATTGTTGTTTTTGTTCTAATCTAACCTAACCTATCGATATATCAAATACTCGAAAGAACAATAGAATGTTGCTAACAAGTAGGTAGCTTCCTCATTCGATTTATCAAAAACCGGTGTCGATAAGGGTCTGCTTTGTCAAAAACTATGTTTGGTGGCAGGTGCAGGCAACAATGTGTAATTCAGTGATTGACTCATGATAGAGCTGATGTAAGGATATGGTATATTATCTGCGGATGATCCTTTATTGATTTACAGTAGAAGGCAGATTGCATAATATCGAAAGTTTAGTTAGTTCGTTTCCTGGAAATATCTCTGGTAGCTTCGGAAAGTCACGACTTTGAGATACAGGTCAAGTGGAAGTTGTTAAAATTAACCTGAAACGATGACAAGGACCCAGTCGAAGTCATCATATTTTTGTATTGTTAAAATATCTCTGTTATATAAGTGAACAAATTTTCAAAGCAATAGGTTAAGTGGAAGTGGTTTAAAATTGCCTTGAAAGATTGATCAAGGTCATATTCAGTGTCAACGTCATCAAATTATTGTACTGTTATTGAAACAAAACTTCATATTAATAGGTCAAGTGAAAGTAATTCAGAATCGAAAATAAGGAATTTTTATATAATTTATTATTGACCTAAGTCTCGAAAGTTTCAAATCCTAAATAATTCAGAAAGACTCTTCAACAAGCCTTCATGATTGATGAGGGTTTGGACAGCATATGATGTCACTGTCACCACTCACTCGTTCTTTTGTTAGGTCCTCTGCCATTGCTCTTTTCTTTTTTGTTATATTAAGCTGTATTTTGTGCCTTATTCGTAACTATTAATATTCTTCAATGTATTTAAAGGAGATCTATTCGTCTGATTCAGTGATGTCAACTTCGGCAATTGGATTGTTTACAGCTCTGCATGACACTCCAATAATTGCTGTTTGCTAGAAAAATGTTAAGCGAAAAGAAAGTCCATTTTTTATGTTGCAGAGACATTACTATGAGAGTTGTGAGAATCTTTTATCTTTAGTTTATCAAATAACGTCGTATTTGGAAAAACTAAATAGTCGTGTAAGGCACCATTGTCACAATTTATTTCATTAATTTCAAATAATCACTAATTTTCGACTTCTATAGTGAGACACAGGAAAATATATCTCCTAGGAAGAAGGAATTCAAAAAGTTTAGAGCATTTGGTCTAATTATTAGTCCAAACATCACAGTGAAATGTTCATCACTTCATCAACTTTGAATCTGTCCCTTATTTTTAGATACTACCATGACCATGACATGAAGCTTACAAACCACATAATATTTACAACTGCGTCAGGATATTAAGATTTGCTTATCAAAAGTGACGTTTATGGTATATTCTAATGAACAGACGTTCACCTCGTGTTGCAATTTATACTAATAAATATTTCTTGCTATTTGTCTGTTTTATATACCCATTTTCTAAATATCATCATTATTAGTTAGATACGCAAATATAAAGTGCTTCATTACTCTTATTAACGTAATTGCACTAACCTTTACCCAAACCATTTATTTAAAATACGGCAAAAGGCAGGAAACGGTTATTAATAATAATAAATCGTATACGCTGGTTGATAGTAACTAATGAGCTTTGGATGGAAAATGTCTTTGGTCGAAAGGAAGAGATAGTTGTTTTGCTTATTACCGTGTACCTAAAATTAAAGTTTTTATTATAATATGTGAAGGGTACAAGGCACTATAGGGGAAGAAGGGGTTCATGAGCTTTTCCATTTTTTTACATCAGACTAAATTAAACGCTTCTTTCAACGTAATCAAAGTCTCAATAGACATAAATATTTCCCTAAGAAGTATTTACTAGTTTATTAACTGAACTACATATTTTACATTGAAAAAGTGAAGGTAAAATTTAAATTTGGCACCACAAAAGCAGACTGGATATTCTTCTTTGTGTATAGTGGTGATTAAAAATTGAGACTCTTCCCACTTCTTGATTTTTTTTTTGAATTCAAAATGGTGGTCACTCGTAAATGTAAAATGTAGAGACTTTGTATTTCGTGCAAATCTTTTATTGAATTAAAATCATAGTAAAGTGTTTTCGCCATCTTCAGTGCTTCTTGTCAGGTTAGGCACAGTTATAATAAAAATGGAGACCATAATAAAAACATTTAAAAATGTATGTCACATATCATAATACGTATTAATTATATTAAAAACCTATAAGGAAGTAGTTTTCAACTCTTTTGGCGATCTAGTCGAACATTCTGTTAAAGTTACCTTTAAGGTAATGTTTTAAAGGTAATCTTATTGTTAGTATTGTCGATGTATTGCCTCTTTTTTATGTAACCTGCACGAAATGCAAATTTTTTAAATTTTGTCTTTTCAACTCGTAAATGTGATAGAAAAGAATACATGTTTGGGTGCTAAATAATGTACAGGGTGGGCCAAATTGGACACTTTTAAAGGGAAACTCCCTTTTCTAGAGGAGATAGGCAAAAAGTAATGTCGGTGTCTGGGGCTCAATTTTGACAAAAAACATAGTGGTGGAAACCGCACATCGATATCTCTTACCGTTTCAGAGTTACAGGGTGTTTTTCGAAAATGTGCATTTTTAACAAGTAGCTGTAATTTTTTTCCTATTGATTTTTTTTTGTTTCTGTAAAAACATTTTCAAAGCAACTTTTTACGTAGAATTTAATGGTTTTAGAATAATTTAAAAAAAATTAATAGTTTAATAGGTATAAGCAAAAAAAAAATTTTTTTATATGGTACACCCTGTATATTATTGAATAATTGAAAAGAGCTTAAAATTACCTTTCCGAAAACATAGCACACTTGATATTTTGCTCAAGTTCTCTTTGAAATAGAGAGTTTTTTATAGTTTACTCATTTTAAACCAAGTAGGCTTTGGACGCACGCGGCCTTAAATAAGAAACAATTGCGTACTGCTACTAGTAGTTACTTAGCAAAAAAGTGTATTATTTACAACGAAATCATTTATTATTTATAATTTAAAAACAAATAACAAATTTAGAAAAAGGTTAATTAAAATTAAAAAAAATTAAATTAAAAAATTAAAATAATAATACGAAATAGTAATAAAAGATTTTTCCTACAGGAGGTTTTCAAAATGTCGACCGTTTTCTCTTATGCACAGACGGCATCGTTTCATCACACTCTTTGCAGAATTCATTAATTCAAGAGGGGTGAGAGATGCAAACCCTCGCATAACTGCGACTTCTAAATCTTCTCTTGTATTTATGGGCAATTGAAAAATAACGTTCTTTAGTCTTCCCCAAAGATAAAAATCCATAGGGGTTAGGTCCGGCGACCTCGCTGGCCAACGATTAGGACCTTGGTTACCTATCCAATTATTTTGAAAGTTAACGGCTAGAAAATTGCTGATGATTTCAGCATTGTGTGGCGGTGCCCCGTCTTGTTGGAAGAAAATGTTACGGTGTGCCATTAAGGGTAAATCATCAATGAGAGGTTCTATTTGTTGTTGTAATATTTGTAGATACCGTTGAGAGGTGAGAGTTTATCATAAATTATTGGCCCAATAATCCTACCCCTAAATATACCTGCCCATACATTAAATCCAAATCTTCCCTGATTTCTTACCTCTACTATTGAATGAGGATTTTCCTGTGCCCAAGTATAGGAGTTATACCGATTGAAAATACCGGCACTGCTTATATATGCTTCATCTATCCAAATACAATTTAACGGAAAATCGCGTACTTCATTACATTTTTCTAAAAACCAGTGGCAAAAAACTATGCGGCGTCCAAAATCTCCGGGTCTAAGGTGATGCACTTTTCTGGTTCTATATGGTTTAAAATTATGTTTCTTTAAACTTCGTCGAATGTTACTTCGTCCCAGTCCTGTTACTGTAGTCAGTTTTCGTGTGGATGTTTTGGGATTATTTTGAACGGCTCCTAAAATTACTATTTCTTCTAACTCTTTATCTCTGTTTGCTGCATACTGTTTTGGTCTATTTTTCTTAAACTGGCCACTATTAATTAAATTGTAACGCAATCTTCCGAAGATGTCTTTAAAAGGTTGCCTTCTCTCTGGATATCGTTCGTGGTACAAATTACTTGCTACCTGTGCATTCTGTCCGGCTTCTATAAAACACACTATCATATCCCATTTTTCATAATTGTCAAATTCCATTTTAAATTTAATTAAAAGCCTAAACCGGCCTAAACTAAAACAAAGCGTCGATCGTCGATACAGCCAAAATGGCTAAAATAACA
Source organism: Kuschelorhynchus macadamiae (assembly GCA_030620095.1). Classification (NCBI taxonomy): domain Eukaryota; kingdom Metazoa; phylum Arthropoda; class Insecta; order Coleoptera; family Curculionidae; genus Kuschelorhynchus; species Kuschelorhynchus macadamiae. The sequence continues at coordinate 45,243 of JAUTXW010004170.1, read as the reverse complement.
ATTTGACAACTACTTACGCAATTGTTTCTTATTTAAGGCCGCGTGCGTCCAAAGCCTACTTGGTTTAAAATGAGTAAACTATAAAAAACTCTCTATTTCAAAGAGAACTTGAGCAAAATATCAAGTGTGCTATGTTTTCGGAAAGGTAATTTTAAGCTCTTTTCAATTATTCAATAATATACAGGGTGTACCATATAAAAAAATTTTTTTTTTGCTTATACCTATTAAACTATTAATTTTTTTTAAATTATTCTAAAACCATTAAATTCTACGTAAAAAGTTGCTTTGAAAATGTTTTTACAGAAACAAAAAAAAATCAATAGGAAAAAAATTACAGCTACTTGTTAAAAATGCACATTTTCGAAAAACACCCTGTAACTCTGAAACGGTAAGAGATATCGATGTGCGGTTTCCACCACTATGTTTTTTGTCAAAATTGAGCCCCAGACACCGACATTACTTTTTGCCTATCTCCTCTAGAAAAGGGAGTTTCCCTTTAAAAGTGTCCAATTTGGCCCACCCTGTACTTTTCCATTTATAGATGTTTTAATTTTACATTAAATTTTAAATTTTCTTCTTATTAAAACACCCTGTAAATAGAAATGTTTAAATATAGCGCTCATGCTTGCTCCTAAGACCATTTTAATTTAGGACCAGGTATAAAATTATATAATTGAGTTTCCTGAGTTTTTAAGAATTTCTATTCTCCTTATTTAGGTTATGTCATATTTATAACATTTTGAGATCTGCAATTTTAATTTCTCTCGTATTTTGGGAACGAGTTAAGGTTGAAGAAACTTTTTAAAAAATGTACCACTCGACCACACTTTCCATTTATTTCTTTTTCGAAAAATAGAGTCCAGCTACCATCATTTTTTAATAATAATATGATTCTCTTAAATTTTGGACTGAGTGTTTAAAATATCAAGATGTTTCGAATTTTATTATCGAAAACTCTTCATAAAACTGTCATCTAAAACCGAAATTTTGTATAAGTATAATAGTAATTATTGTCCAATATTTTGAGATGAAAAAAATTTCGGTTGCTATTGGTTGCTAGTTGGTTTAATATCCGGTTTGGCTTTCTTCTCACTATGACAATTCTTCAAATTTAATTGATCTACGTCTTAAAATAACAGAGGCTATTTTTAATTAATTAACTAAACTTAAAAATTCCATATATTAATTGTATTATTGGCTAGATAATGCTACGTGATTGAATGTATTTTGAATTAATTAAACTGGAAAATTAACTGAGATATTATCTCTGGTAAGTCACGAATCAGCCAGAACGCAGGAAAATACGTGATCACAAATAACATATAGAAGAATTATTTCGGATATGCAGTGACGTAACAACAGCACAAAAAGAACGTATTTCTTAGCCGTTAACGGTTAATATGCCAAGTTATTTAAGGAATGCACACACTAAAGCGGTCTCGGCGGCAATCAGTGTGGTGATCCTATGCTGTCATTTGGCCGCCACTTTACAGTTTACTAAACAATTGAGACATTTAACAAAAACTATATTTAATAATATAAGTAAATAAAGAAAATAAAAACAGTATGAAATGTGATTTATTCATTAAAAAACGTACAAAATATGTTTTTATTCTAAAATTTTATAGTAAGCTATTTTATAATAACAAAGACAAAACTTTTCTTTTCTTTTCTAAAAAAGTTTGGTAAAAAATGCCTTTTTAATAACATTTTAAAACGCAAAGATCCTCTTATTCTAAAAAAGGATATCTTTTGTGTGGTAGCTTGCGTTGTCCATGATAATTAATGATTGGGGCGTCAAATTAGGAACAAGTTGATATTTAAACCATTTTTAGAAATTTTAACGGTTCATACTATCGTGGTAGTCCTCACTTTTTGTCCCGCTTTTAAAAACTAAACTAGCTCCCTTGATAAACCCGTTCTTATTGCCGGCGTAAACACTGGAGCAAAAGAAACAAAATTTGTTTTTTTATATATAATTTAGAAGTCTATATTTATGAACATGGATTCATTTCACCACATTTCATCACACGAATTCAAGTTTTTCTTTTGATAAAAATTTTAAAAAACTAAGTTTAATATTAATAATTTCTCAACAGTATTTAAAAGATAAATAATATAGGATTTTGACGAAGTAATTATTTTTGTTAAATATCAAAATATAAACATTTTCATTTTTTCCCGGCCAAAAACGGTTGGCTATTAACACAAATCCTGGTCGTGTTTATCAATTAAATTACACTGTCTTTCACGATTTATAATCCTGATTATTGCGGGGATGTGAAAAAGTTATTTTAATCCCAAAAAAATAAATATAAATATTTTTTTATGGTGCAAAATTTACTGATGTTTAGCCATTTTCGACAGCTTGTAACATTTCTATTTTTTGATAGTTAATAAAAATAATAACTTCCCACACTCTCATATTATTTATGTTTGAAATACCTTTAAAACGTTGTTTATAATAAACGTAGATAAGAAACAGCTTAAATTAGCAAAAATTTTAAGCCGACCGATGCTCTTAATGTAAATGCACAAGAAAACTAAATTAAACAAAAAACAAATATAGTCAATAAACTTACTTTCACCGCTTTTTGAAGAGCGTTTGGCTTTCGTATCATCCTGCCAAGTATTTCTAAAAGACCTTTTACTAAATATCCATGTTTCATCAAGGAAGACTGGAGTAGAACCGTTTTCTAGTGAATTCATATTTTTTTTCTGTACTCCTCTAAAATTTAATTCTTAAAGACTTATTAAAAACATCTGGTAAATACACGAGATACTTGCGGTTGTTACTTCTCTTCTATCGAGAGCCAATTTCTCTTACCCATTTTCGCAGAAAACTAATAGAATAGTTGAAATGATTGGACATATCATAATTTAGTTTCTGATGGAGAGACTTCTTTTTGGACATACATGCGATTAATGGTATCCCGGATCTAACTTTTTAAGTAGTCGGTTATATCGATATGATCTTTATTTCTTGTTGATGATAATTCTTTGAATCTTTTGTCCGATTTTAATTCATTTTTTCTTAAATTAAATATCGATCTTGAACTCACTTTCATTGCGAAAGCTGTTCTTTCCACCACATTCTGAAGGTCCAAGGCAATTGTTTTTCTAGCTCAAAAAAAAAACTGATATATTAAGAATAATAAGCTGGCTTTGCTCACTTCTATTTCCAATTTTTGTCGGTATAGTCAAAAGCAGTGTTATCATGCGGGTCATACGATTTATCAACGACAAACTTTTTAAGTTTGTTTTTCTTTTATTACGTGTAATCATATCCTCCGCATAAAATCCGGAAGATGAATTAGATAGACCTATGATATTTTCAAATGAAAAAGAGGATAAACATATAAATACCAGCAGTTGCAAAAATCTTTGAGCGATGTCACTTCAAAGTCAGATTGACAAGTCAGTGACAAAATGAGTAATAGAAAACAATTTTCGGGTTTTTTTGCATTCACAAGCGAAAAAAATGGTATTAAATCTAATAAAATATTACGAAAATGAAAATTCACCGGCTAATATCCAGGAGACACTAGCAATAGTTCTGGGAATCGGTATAAGGACTGTGTAGAAAATTGTGCATGAAAAAAAGCATACTTTACTACCGAAAAAGGTTAAGGAATGTACACGAAAAAAAGCCAAAGACAGAAGACTTAAGTGACAATGTAAAAATAAATGTTCGTAATGCAATTTACCTTTTATACACATCAAAAACTAATATAACCCTTCAAGTTTTAAAAGAAGCTTTAAAAAATCGGGGCATATTGGGAATTGGACTAAAATCGTTGTCAAAATTAATAAAAATGTTGGGTTTTCGATATAAAAAGAACTGAAATCGAAGATTTTTATGCGAGTTGCCACATATAGCAAGTCAGCGTATCCAGTTTTTAAAGAAATACACGGAAAATGTTAATTCAAAATTTAGAAAAGTGGAATTTTTAGACGAGACTTGGGTATTTTCTAATGGAAGTGATTCGAAATCTTGGCAGGACGAGTCTGTAAAAACTGTCAAGAAAAAAAAGGAATGTGGGACGGGAAAACGGTTCAACATTTTGCATGCAGGTTCTTCAACAGGATTTCTCCCAGGTGCAAGTTTACTGTTTTCTTCAACATCCAAAAGTATGGACTACCATGATAATATGAACTGTGAACTGTTAGAAAAGTGGTTAAAAGAACAATTGATTCCAAATTTAGATAATCCATCTTTAATCATTCTGGACAATGCATCTTAGAATTCAAGAATCTTAAATAAACAACCTACTTCATCCTGGAAGAAAAGTGACTGGCTAATAAAACAAAAACAAAATCCTTTACCCAATATGCTGAAACTAGAACTTCTTTTAATGGCAAAATCTATTAAAAAACCAGCAATATATGCCATAGATAAAATATTACGGGAAATGCACATGAGGTTTTACGACTACCGCTATACCATTGCCAGTTTAACGCAATAGAATTAATATGGGCTGGGGCAAAATCATATTACGAAAAACACGTGAACGATGGTCTTGCATCAGATGAAGTGCAAATTGTTTGGCAAGATTCATTAAATTATATTACGCCGGAGTACTGGAAGAAATCTGTGGAACATACGGAGAAATTACTTTGGGATTGGTGGAATCAAGAACGAGTTCTTGATGTGGAAATAGCACCAATGATCATTGCGCCACTTGAGGACGACTCAGAAGATGAGGACTTTTTAAGTGATGATGATATTTTTTAGTCTATAATATTAGAAAGTTTCTGAAGGATTATATTAGTCTTTGACGTATAAATGTCATTGTATAAATCATAAATTGCATTATGAATATCCATTTTTGCATTGTAACTTAATTCTTTTGCCTTTTGATTTTTTCGTGTACATTTCTTAATCTTCTTCGGAAGTAAATTATGTTTTTTTTTTTCATGAACAAGTTTCTGTACATTCCTTATACCGATGCTCAGAGCTTTTGTCACTGGCTCCTGGATATTAGCCAGTGAAATTTAATTTAAAAATGTTTTTATTAGATTTGACACCATTTTTTTGCATACTTTTTTAGTACATTTGTAATTTTGTAGGCAATAAATAAATAATTACAGAATACTTGTTCCAATTTTAAAGCGTGTTTAAAATAAGTAAATTTTTTTATTAATAAGACAAAATTTGATATATAAAAATCGGTAAAATCGCTTTACCAGAAACTCGGGGCTAACAACAATACAGGCTATATATATATATATATATATATATATATATATATATACAGGGTGGCCCAACGAAAAGGTCCCACCCTTATTTATGACTTTCCTGGTATATTTTGGGAAAAACGCTTGGACACGTCAATTTTGATTTTTAGGGGGACGTCTTTTCATGTATGATTGTATAATACAGGGTGTTCCAAAAATAAGATATCGCATTACACTTGACATTTTTAAATGGAAACCCCCAATTTTTTTTCTATTTTTGGATTCTCCAGGAAGTTTTTAGTAACTTTTGTATAATAGAGTTTATACCTATCTTCAACCATTTTGAAGTTTTTTTAATTTTTTTTATAAAATTCGCCTCATTTAATTTAGTACTGATAATACGGAAAAAAATAATAATCACCGATACCAGCAAGAAATTTAGCATCCGTCAATGTCATCGTAAATCATAGAACAACTTTATCTTTGATTTGAAATCGTTAAGTTGCCTAGTTCTATTATAATATTTTGCAATGATTTATTCAATTCAAGAAAGGGTCGAAATAACGAAACTGTATTATCAAAACGGAAGCATTGCAAGAGCTACCGCCCGGTTGTTTAATGCGTTACATCCAGACAAAAATATTAACCATAAGTATGTGGCTAAATTAATAAGAAAATTTGAAGCAACTGGATCTGTATCTAATATTCGCCGGAATCAGGAAAATCGTCCAAGTAGAAATGAAGCCAGAGAAATAGCAGTTTTGGGACACGTGGCTCTTGACAACACCCAAAGTACTCGTGGTCTGGCTACTTCTTCAGGATTTACACGCTCAACAGTGCAAAGAATTTTGAAATCCTATAAATTTCACCCGTACAAAACTAAACTTGTCCATGAGCTTAATGAAGACGATTATGATAGAAGGTTGGAGTTTTGCGAATTAATGACACAACGTTTGAACAATAACCCAAATTTGTTATTTAACATTTGTTTTTCGGATGAATGTACCTTCTATTTACATGGTGCTGTAAATAGACATAATTGTCGATATTGGAGCGACTCGAATCCACATTTGTTTCGAGAGGTACATTCGCAATGCCCACAAAAAATTAATGTCTGGGCCGGCATTTTCGGAAATCATATTGTAGGACCTTTCTTTATTCCTGGAAACTTGACGGGGGAGTTGTACTTGGACATGTTGGAAAATACAATAGAGCCACGAATAACCGAAATAATAGAAAATGAGGTTAATTATAATGAAAATTTTCTTCATTTCCAACAAGATGGTGCACCACCGCACTATGTAGCTCCAGTACGACAGTTTTTGGACACCCATTTCCCAAATCAGTGGATCGGACGGCGCGGCCCCATTGAGTGGCCACCAAGGTCTCCGGACTTGAGTCCTTTAGATTACTTTCTTTGGGGACATATAAAAAGTAAGGTTTTTAGTACGAAGCCAGACTCCATCCAAGATCTTCGGGAGCGGATCACGGCGGAATGCAGACAAATAACTCCAGAAATGTGTGAAAATGTTAGGAATAGATTTGAGCAAAATATTTATTATTGCATGGAGGTAAACGGACACCACTTTCAACATTTATTACCACATTGACTTTTTGACACATTGTAGCTAAGTAACTAATTTTTGTTTAAATTTTAATGTGAATGTAAAACTGTAAATGGTTTAGTGTTCCTGATTCCGGCGAATATTAGATACAGATCTAGTTGCTTCAAATTTTCTTATTAATTTAGCCACATACTTATGGTTAATATTTTTGACTGAATGTAACGTATTAAACAACCGGGCAGTAGCCCTTGCAATGTTTCCGTTTTGATAATAAAGTTTCGTTATTTTGACCCTTTCTTGAATTTAATTTATCAATACTTGATATTATTCAATTATTCAAATAACTTCAAAATGGTTGAAGATAGGTATAAACTCTATTATACAAAAGTTACTAAAAACTTCCTGGAGAATCCAAAAATAGAAAAAAAATTGGGGGTTTCCATTTAAAAATGTCAAGTGTAATGCGATATCTTATTTTTGGAACACCCTGTATTATACAATCATACATGAAAAGACGTCCCCCTAAAAATCAAAATTGACGTGTCCAAGCGTTTTTCCCAAAATATACCAGGAAAGTCATAAATAAGGGTGGGACCTTTTCGTTGGGCCACCCTGTATATATATATATATATATATATATTTATTTATTTATTTATTTACTACATTTAGGACACAAACAGATGCAGCCACCCAAAAACGTATCCACTAATTAATTAAGCATATTAAGTTTACCCGACGTACGTTTTAATATAAATATTTACTAAGTTAAAGTCTATTATATTCTATAAGACATAGCAACAAAGTATAAAAACTGAGAAATGCTTGAGATATTGAATACAATAATATGTGTGAATATATAATATACCTAGACTAATATACGATTAAGATAATTTTTGAAAGAACACAATGATATAAAAAACAGGTCGATATTTTGACAATAAGAGTTAAAGTATGAGCCTATTCTAAAAATAGGAGAATTTCTGCCTAAATTGGTATGTGTCTGAAATAGATGAAGGCAGTAATGTCTGGTGGTTCTAGAGGGAACGTGTAAAGAAATCAAAGAGAGAAGTTCAGGTGCATTATATCTGTTATTGAATAACTTATAAATAAAAATAAGCTGAGATTTAATCCTTCGATTCTCTAGAGTTGGAAGATTAAAATGTTGTCTAGCTTCGGTGACACTAGCCACATTGTAGATACCATTTACTCTCCAATTTAAAAAACGTACAAATTTGTTTTGTAGGCGTTCTAGCCTTATTTTATATTTTACGAAATAAGGACTCCAAATAATGCTTGCAAAATTAAGTCTGCTATAAACATAAGCAAAATAAATTAGTTTTATTGCCTTCTCAGAATTGAAATCCCTACACACTCTTACCACGAACCCCAGCATCCGAGAACACTTACTAACTACATATTCGATGTGTGAAGCAAATGACAGCTTGCTGTCGAAAAAAACACCCAAGTCCTTAATCTGAGTAACTCGATTTAAAGGTTCATCGTTGATTTAGTAATTAAACTCAAAGATATGTCTATTTTTAGTGAACGAAATACAAGAGCATTTTCCTATATTTAAAGAGAGTTTGTACTTATCACAAAAAGCCGAAACTCTATCGAGATCTTCCTGCAGTCGCGTGCAATCATCTACACAGCGAATCTCTGAAAAAACCTTCAAATCGTCAGTATCGTCAGCGTAGAGGAGAAAACTCGAATATCGAAAACAGCTATAAATATTATTTATATAGAGACAGAAAAGAAGGGGGCTCAGGTGAGAGCCCTGTGGTACACCTGAAGTGACTAAAATTGATCTGGAAAACTATCAAAAATGGAAACTTTCTGATTACGGCCAAAAAGATACGATGAAAACCAGCGCAAAAGATTACCCTGTACACCGAGATCAGACAAAACAGCGATAAGAATATTGTGATTAACTTTGTCAAAAGCTTTGCTAAAATCTGTATACAGAGAATCGACCTGGACACGGTTGTCTAGGGCACTGGAAAGATACTGATGGTATATTAGCAAGTTTGTGTCAATAGATCGCCCTGAGAAGAATCCATGCTGTTGAGGTATTATTATGTTTTTAAATATATAGGATAGTTATAGATAGATAGTATAAATAGATATATACATATATATATATATATATATATATATATATATATATATATATATATATAAAGTGTGTCTACTTAAGTTCTCTACATATGGGAAACTTTTTTATTAGTAGTTTTACGGAAAAAAGTTACTCTTTATAAAAAGTTCTGCTTTCTGCCAAAAATTATATTAAAATATTCAAACTTGAGATTGCATATACAGGGTGGTCAAAAATTCCAAAGAATCGAAATTGACTCAAGAGAAAAGTACCTTTATTTTTTATTTTATAGCAAAATGTAATACAAAATCTTACTTAGAATAAAAAAACATATCTAGCACTAGATTCGTTGCTTCCTATCTGAAATCACTTCTTAAGGAATGTAAAACTTTGGCTTTTTACTGGCAAGTCCAGTTTCTTACTTTTGTTCCTACCAGAGAGGAGAGGGTAATTAGGGAAGAGATACAGGCCATAACGCCTGCCATGATTAGAAACTTTTTAAGAGAATTTTCTGTAAGAACGGTTACCTGTATGGAAAGAGATGGTGGATATGTTGAGGCAAATGTGCAGTGACGGAACAGTTAGTTTTTATTGTTAATTAAGTTATTTACATGTAATACTTATTAGAATTATTATAAATTTATATTATAAATTAGTGAAGTTATTTTCCACATTTCCAAAAGTCTTGAATTTAGTTAGAATATTCCCCACTGTTGTGAAATGTATAATTTTATCGGGGTGTCTGTTGTTAAAAATGTCTGCAGCTTCTCGAAATGTCTTATAATTTTCTTCGACAATTAAAATTATTTCAATTTTATCTTATTTGCTTAATTTCAGCGGCATTTCTTTTTAGTATAATATTCAAACTGATGTTTCGATAAAGTAATACAATATTGTGGTTGACAATGGCAGTGACAATGCCATTATCACCAATCGATAAATAAGGAGATTTCTCTGGTATGTAGGTAGGAACAAAAGTAAGAAACTGGACTTGCCAGTAAGAAGCCAAAATTTTACATTCCTTAAGAAGTGATTTCAGATAGGAAGCAACGAATCTAGTGCTAGATATGTTTCTTATTCTAAGTAAAATTTTGTATTACATTTTGCTATAAAATAAGAATTAAAGGTACTTTTCTCTTGAATCAATTTCGATTTTTTGGAATTTTTGACCACCCTGTATATGCAATCTCAAGTTTGAATATTTTAATATTATTTTGGCAGAAACCAGAACTTTTTGTAAACAGCAACTTTTTCCGTAAAACTACTAACAAGAAAGTTTCCCATATGTAGAGAACTTAAGTAGACACACTGTATATATATATATATATATATATATATATATATATATATATCTATATATATATATATATATATATATATAATATATATATATATATATATATATATATATATATATATATATATATATATATATATATATATATATATATATATATATATATATATATATATATATATATATATATATATATATATATATATATATATATATATATATATATATATATATATATATATATATATATATATATATATATATATATATATGGCCCTTAATTTTAGACTGAAATTTGAGGAAATCGGATAAGTAGTTTTTTTAGCTATGCCTCGAACAGCCAGACTGACGGGCAGACATACCTACAAACAGACGGAATTGAGAAAACATGTTTTCCGGCATCTAGGGACCCTTAAACGTAGAGATCTGAAAAAATCTCAGGAGGAAAGTAATAACTAATTATCTTGTGTTTTTAACAAAGTGTATAATATTTTTGCATAATAATTTTTTTTGTTATTACAATACAAAAAAACACAAGTTTTCTTTGCATAGGGGTGGCCCGCATTTAAATAAATGACACTGTATAAGTGGTTAGATTTGTAGGTCAAGCGGGGCTCATAATTTTTGGTGATTGATAAAAAAATCTTACTTTCATTAAGTGGCTGTATAAACAGAACACATCCTGATTGTTCCGCTGATTCGAACCGCCTTCCGACTTTATTAAGGCGCTTGCCATTTTGTGAATTTTTGTTTTTGCCAACCAAAAAATTTTAACCAAATACATATTTAGCGAATTTTCTTATTTAGTCCCTCGGCATTTAATATATAAAATAATATTAAGTGGCTATCTTAATAATATTGCGTAATATAATAAAAAAAACTATTTTTTTTCTCCCTGTATATTTGTAAATACCCCATCGAGATTTAATAGCTCGATAAAAGAATCACACAACATTTTGGTATTCACTGTGTTTTCTGATTTGATTCATAATGTTGGTGACCTTTGACCGCATTCGACTATATTTTCAATATTGACTTTGTTTTGACGCATAGGTAAACTATTTTAACGTTTCGAAATGTCACACTTAGGGATTTGTCAACGTGACAAGTTTTAGCTGAAATAAGAAAAGACGTGACTTTTTAGTAAATTCACTGCTACAAAGAAGCAAAAAATTACGTCACTGCACATCCGAAAAATGTCTGCTATACCATTACAGTTGCGTAAAGGTACACAAATAATGCATCTACGGTTATGTTTAATTTGTAATAATTCGAAATATACATAACCTCAAATATTCCTCACATCCATACAAATGCTCAGTGTTGCACGTACTCATTGGCCATGGGGGCTGACTACATGCTGGCGCCCATGTACTAATATGAAAGTTTGGGACGGTCAAAAAAATTAAAGAAAGCAAGTTTTGTGGTTTAATTCGCCTTGTTACCTTCAGTATATTTATAGCGCATTTTTGTTTACTGTATATATCATTAGTAAAGCCAATATGTGGGAAATTTTCGTGAATCAGGAATTGCTCTTCCTCTCTGAAGAAGGGAATCCTGAGTTTTTGCATTGCACAACAATCGGAACTCATATCTTCTTTGACTTTTGTAGACAAATGACGTTTTTGACATTTTTTTATAACAAAGGAATAATTATAGTAATTTCTTTTGGTCCGATCGAAATGAAAAAAACACACTTTCTTCGTTTTCATGTTTTGTACGTTTCTATGTTCAATACCTAACCAGAAAACGACAAAAGCCAGATGACATTATTTTTGAATTCTCTTCATAACCCTACTAAGTGTTTAATTCAATTTCCATAAAAACTTGTGAAAAGATACTTTTATTGATCACTAATGCTATTAGCTACAAATGTCTTTGTAGCTAGTTCAGTTTGAATATTCAATAGTCTGTAGTTTTTGTGTAAACTAAAGAAATTGAATGTTTTATTTTTTTTTAAATGAAGGATTTTATTCTCTTCAGAATGGCACCGCTTTATACAAAAAAAAAAACAAGGGAACGAGCAATTCCTCTCTCTAAATCTTATACCCAACAAAAACCAATGACAAGAATCATAATGTTACAGAAAAAACAAAAACCCTTATGTTATTCTTATCTATACATTTACCTGTTGGTTTTAATGCGGGTCGTATCTATTTGCGAAACAATGCAAGTGCAATACAAATATCCTGCAGTATGACGGCTATAACGCTATGTAAGTCCATGCTTTTTTTATTTTAATCAAAATTGGTACCTATTTCCTCTCCGGATCTTAAAACTATGAATCAATATGCCCATGCCCGCCTTTTCCTTTGTTTTTCCGTATCGTATAAAAACAATCCACAGTCATCGATTCCGGCTTCTTTTGCCAGCAAGGTCGTACTGCGGTAGTCTTAACTTACACAACGTTGCCATGCTTTGCAATAGTTACCAAAATATATTTATATTTTATATATAATATTACGTCGAGAAGGCAATAAGGTCTAGTATATTCTGTATTATGTAGTCATTAGAGCCATAGCAGCTAACCTCCTCCATTTTATATATCCTTCTTGCGAACATCTCTCATTTTATGTTATCAAGCAGCCTTATCTTATAAAATGAATCATATTTTTCTAACTTTCTCTGATTCATGATAACAGGACACTAACAGAGTAAAAATGTGATACCGTCTCCATCTTCTTGTGTACATTGTCACTTAGCTAGATATTATGAAGATGTTTTCTTATCTAACACTTTTCACTAATTTATTGGATTGAGTTCAAAAAATACTTTATGGTTATAGAATAATTATTCTATTGACAAAGCAGATTAAAATAAATTAAAGATAGAATACTAGAATAAAATATGGAACACTGCCAGGAACCCTTCAAAATATGCAATGAACAAACATAGATTAATGCAAAATAATGATAAAATCAGTTGAACACTTACAATAAATTATATTAATTGAATTAAATTGAATTAAACATTGAAATTCATCTTAAATGAGACAAACCTAGTCGATATGGCTCGGCAGTTTCTCCAATATAGTTATCGTCACAGGAACAAGGAATTGCATATATGTCCTGTGATTTGGTGATCGCACACATTGTCTAATTTTCTTATGTGTGTTGAAGATTGTACGTATGTTGGAACGGCGAAGGTACCTTACAATCTTGTCTGTGGTTCCATGTATAAATGGAAGAACTACACTTCCTATAAGGTAACTCCTTATTATATTTTCTAATTGATCATCTAATATCCTCAGTGCAATATCCATTCCCTCTTAAAGCTAATCCCAAGAAACATAATTTTTCTTAATTGGTCAAAGCCGTCAGGGGCGTGCGGTGAAATTTTAAGAAAGAGAAGCAATTTTTAGAAACTTACCTATTTGTAATGTAATTCGATTCTTCGATCACTTTTTGCAAATTCGTCAATGACGTCATCATAAAAACGTCGATGCTCCGACATATTTTGGAGAAGTTCATTTTCAGTGAACAACAGCGATGTATGCGAAGTCTCTCCTGCCCCGTTGAATTTCTCACGAAATTTTTTATACGTTTAAGTGTTGAAAAATGGCGTTCTACTGATGAACTTGTGGTAGGTATTGTCAATACTAATTCAACCAATTTCGACACTTCCGTGTAGGCATCTTCCAGCTTTTTGTCTTTTAAAAATTGCATTAGTTCCTTAGCGTAATTTTTTGCGCTAATGTCATCAGTTTCGTAAATCACTTTTAGTTCAGATCGCAGTAACACTCGGTCGAAGAACTGGCCATAATGAAGAAGAGATTTAAATGCATCTTCTGGAGAAAATTTTTTCCTTTAAATGCATTAAAATTGCAGAGCTCGAGGAATTTTAAATCATTTAAACCGTTAAATCCATAGTTTATTTGTTGCTGAATTTGATCGATTATTTCATAAAAGATGCGTCTGTATGATGTTTGAACATCTCCCACCTTGTCTGTTCGAAGACGCTTGGCTTGTGGCTCTACATTTAACGTCATCGTTTTCTCCCAAAATAGGTCAAAGTCATCTCTTTTTTGGCTTAACATGGAGTTAAAATCATCCACTTTTTTTAGGCAAAAAGCAATATCATTTGTTTTAGTTTGTAATATATTAAAAACATTGTCCGAGAATGGAAATGTTTCTGAAAATATGTTCAACAAATAATTAAAATTAAAATCTCGTTTCAAACAGTCCGAAAACCCCCTCGAACTATTTATTGCTTCTCAGGCCCACGTTTCATTATTTTCTATTATATTCTCAAATAGTTCAATCAGTGATTCACGATTTTCAGATACTGTTAACACAAGTCTTCCATTATAGGTCCACCTAGTAGGAGTTACTTTGGGCAATCGTTTGTGGACAATGGAGTCCAAAGCTTGTGTACGTTTTGTCGTGTGATGGACTGGGATAAAACTAAATTTAATTTATGAGCAAAACAATGGACAAACACAGCACTTGGGAAAGTTTCTTGAACTTTAGCAGACCCCCTAATGGTCCTACCATCACTGCAGCTCCATCATAGCTTTGAGCAACTAATTTTTTCTCTCCATTAATTTCGTTAGTAACGTTATAAACTACGGTATATAATGCATCTGCTGTACGATTTTCGGACACATTCTTAAAACCTAAAAATCGCTCTTGAATACTTCCGTCTGTTTTAACGTAGCGTATTACTATAGATAATCGGCTAAAATTAGTGATATCAGTTGTTTCGTCCAGAAAAATAGCAATGAACCGCGCCTCGCCAATCTCCTGCTTAATTCTTTTTAGAATAATGGTTGCAACAGCGGAAATTAAATCATTCTGGATTCGATCCGACGTTCCGCGAAAAACGCTAGACTGCTCTAAATGATTTTTTAAGCAATTATCATATTTAGCCATTAAACTAAGTAAATCTTGAAAATTTCCTCTATTTGAAGAAACCCTGGTTTCGTCATGACTCTAAATCCCAATTCGTGCTGTCCGAGAAAACAAACAACATCGATAAGTCTTCTTAATATTTGCCTATTTTTTATTGACTAGTTTATTGTGTTGGCGGTGACTAATTTTCAACTGTTTATTAAGGACGTGTTCAATTCTGGTTTTGCCGAAGAATTTTTCTTTTATGACGGCCTGCAAATGCGCTTTAGACATAATGTGTCTTTTTACAGCTTTATGGAAATTGTTTAAATCGGAAAAACCAATTTTATTCCAGAGACCTTTTTCATTTTCAAAAAGTAAACATGGCCAACAAAATAATTTACTTATATTTTCACACCCTGTTAGCCATTTAAATTGTTCGTATTGTTTTTCCGGATAAAAATGTCTAATACAGTTTTTCATTTTTGTGGTTAAATTTTTCATAGACGGTTTTGCCCTTCCTTTGGAAATTATTTAAAGCTTATCAGCAAAGTTTAATGTTGAAAATCCCTTTATTATTAAGACACACACCACACATTCACACGCTCTATCAACAACATTTTCAACGTTATTACCGACAGCCGAAGTTGACGGTATTTGCATATCCAAGTCCGTATTATTGTCTTCCATATCGCACCATGCACCACGCGACGTACGTAACACACGGATAGCCGTTCGAACAAAGAACCTACTCCAATGATAGCTTCCGCCCCCACTTAAAGCACGCGACTGAAATGCAAAAATTGTAAACAGCCGCAGCCGGTGGAAAGTTCAATAACCTCTGGCTCGATGCACAGGAAATCAAGCATACAGGACTTGGCTGCAGAGACGCTAGCGGCCTGCATAGATTCTATTCCATTTTCTATTGTCGCTCGGTCGGAGTCAAGGCCGCATTTATTATGGGCTTGATAATTAAGATAATATTTTAGCATTTTTAATATAAACTAAATTAATGGTTTCCTATTTCAAAAATTACATTTTAGAAGATGTTTTGTATTTTTTTTTTTGGGAAGCACTGCTTCCCTTGCTTTAGTGGACTGCACGCTCCTGAGAGCCGTGAAAGATATCGTTCGATGTTCGGCGTATATAGATTAGTGAAGAGGTTTCGAGAAGACACAAGAAACGGGAGTGAAGATTTTCTGGAAGAGGAAGTGGGATTTGCAATATTCCCGCTAATTAATGTCGGCACTGAAACGAACAGTCTTTAACTGCAGCACATACCAAGGTGTACTGCAGAAAGTGGCTACTAACCCTCAGAAATGGAATACCATATTAGAGAAGGAACTCAAATACTGCAAAATAGATCTTTCGAGCTAACTCAAGACCAAGTTCTTTCCTCGAGACTTTAATAGCGAAACACCCTGACGAAAGTTTTTTTCTTAATTTCGTAATATGACCTTCAGACCCGAAGGTCAGTATCAAAAAGAACTCCCAAGAATTTAGCTGCGGACGTTTCCTGCATATGATTGTTCCTTATATGTAAGTAAACCTTGCAATTACACTTAAACCCCACTATGTTTTCCCCAGCATTTACAATGAGAGTCCATTAGAGTTACACGATTTTTTGATTTCCAATAGGTCATTTAATATACTCGACTAAATAGACTCAATACTTTTATTGTGAATTATGCACATATATCAACTCATCACTGGTGTGTCGACCCTCTAAAGCGATATTGCTCAATCTTGCGCAACATCATTCCATGATTGATCCACCAAATGCATTCGAAAGACCACATAATACTGCAATCATTGATTCACCCTGAGTAACCTTCTAGAAAGCTCAATATCTTTTGGAGGTTGGAAATAGTCCCACACTTTACCCTTAACATTTTTTTACTTCCCTCATAACCGGGAAGTATTGTATTAGTAAAAAAATCATCCTCAGAGATTTTTTCAGATCTTCACGTTTCAGGGTCCCTAGATGTCGAAAAACATGTTTTCCGAATTCCGTCGGTCTGTCTGCCGGTCTGCTGGTCTGTCTGTTCGCGGCCTAGCTATAAAACTACTTACCCGATTGACTTCAAATTTTGGTCAAAAATTAAGGGTCGTATGGGGATGACCTGGTAACATTTTAGTAAAAATCCAAAAAAAAAGTGATATATAGAAATCAATTGTTAAAATTTTGGTACGAATCCAAGATGGCGGAACAAAATGACGGCTTAATAAAATATTTTAAAATTCAGCCTGAAAAAACTTATGGACCTATTTCAAATTGTGTGCCGTAATTAATTGTAGTATAGAGATAAACTATTAAAACTATGGTACTAATTCAAGATGGCGGAACTAAATGGCTGACAAATAAAATATTTGTAATTGTGAAAAAAACTCACCCTCTCAGGTTTTACATATTTTCAGGTTTTAGCGTCCCTAGATACCAAAAAATATATTTTATCAATTCCATCGGTCCGTCTGTCGGTTTGGCTGTCAGATCGCGGCATAGCTTAAAAACTACTTAACAGATTGATTTCAAATTTTAGGTTAAATAGGGATGACCTGTAATATTTTGGTAAAAATCCAATATGCCGGAACCAGATGGCGGCATAGTGAAACGTTAAAAAATTATTACCCAATTTAACTCAAATTTTGCACAAAAATCAAGTGTTACATAAGAATAAACGGGTAACATTTTGGTATGAATTTAAGACAACAAAACAAAATGGTGGCCTATTAAAATATTTTTAAATTTGGTCTGAAAAAAACTACTCATTAGATTAATTTCAAATTTGGGGCAACTATTAAGGGTGATATTGAGATAAATTGATAAAATTGTGGTACGAATTCAAGATGGCGGAACAAAATGGCTACCAAATATTATTTTTAAATCAACGTAAAAAAGCTCATTCAAGTGACTTTAAATTTTGCAGAAAAATTAAATGTAATATAAAGATAAACTGGTCCGACTTCAACATGACGTAACAAAATGACGGTATGTGTCAGTTGTAAAAACTACTTATTTTACTATACTTATACAACTAGTTTATTTTAATAATTTTTAAATAATGCCCAAAAATCAAGTGTGGCATACCTAGGTAGAAACTGGTAAAATAGTGGTAGGAATCCAAGATGATGGAAAAAAATGGCTCCCAAAAAAATATTCGAAAAGATGGTATATAAGTGTTACTAAATTACTATGTACTGAATTAAATTGGGTCACACTTCACTATTCCTAATAAAAGGACAGATTCATAAACTTTAATTTTCAAATCCTAATTTAAACAATTCATTTCTAAATAAGTTGTCTAGTATTTTTTGTATCATTCGTGTATTTTTTGTAAGTATTTTATAATCATATATTATAAAAAGAAATTTTATTTTTATAAAAACTTGAAAACTGAGAAAAAGTGTAACGACTGCATCGCAATCTTAAATACGTGACAACACTTCATACAGTGGTCACGGCCTTGAATCCCCTTCCTGCTAGCCAATCATGGCCAGCTGAGCCTCAAGAAGCGAATCTCGATTGTTTTTGCTGTTCCTGCTGGGTTCGGTACGACCGATTTCAAACAAGCTTTTAGAAATCTTACTAGAACATAATTCGGTAGTGCGGTCTGGCTGCTTTCGGTTTCGCATTAATATTTTAATCAACTGAACTAAACTTTGTGGGAGGATTTGGTATTTACATGAATTAATGTGTTTATTTAATTCGAAAATCTTTTTAGTGATTTTAGTTGAAATTTAACAGTACGTTTCCCATTCTGTGATTTAATTCAGTTAGTTAGCAGAAGATGCAGTGAGCAGTGAGTTTGGATTATTTTTTAGATTCTTTAAGTAAGTTTTTTATATTCTTTAATTTTCCAAAGTTGAAAGTGTCTGACGATAAAAATAATATAGTAAATAAAAAATAAGTACTGAATGCGATACTAAATGTTATAATAGTAAGCACTGTTTTTGAAATTAACACAAATTGTACTTAATGATCTTCAGATTGCAACTTATTTTATATGTTAACTAAATTAATAAATTATATGAGGCCCTCTGAATGCCTACAATTCGTATAACAATTTGTACAAGGTGGTTCCTGCGTATTACTTTTTGGCGGAAGTAATTACCAAAGTAAAATTCGCGGAAAATAAAATGATACTAGAATTTGTAATATTCATATCTTTATATAGCTTTCTAATTAAGTAAATTTCGTTTATTCACACTTGAGGGTTGGAGTACTATGCAATCTTTCGCTTGATATCTCTCTTGTACAAAATTTTGTTAGCCACCTCATTTTTATCACAAAATCTGTCTGCCTACACTGTAATTCTTAGGAAAAATGTTCAATTATTACCCTCCATGTTTTAAGTGCTGTTACGTCAATTTCTAAATTAAGGAATCTATTTTGGCATTAAATTTTAATAGTAATGGATTTTTCCAAGACGTTGACTTAAGCATTTAACATCTTGGTGGGTAGCCCACAAAAAAAACATTTATTAGCACTTCTAATCCTAGGAGATATCTAAAAATATTTTAAGTTGGCAGACGACAGATAGTATTTTTTTTATTTTCACTATTCATTGTTTGAATTTAAAACAATAATCATATTATTTCACTTATCTTGAACACCCACCATCCATATCATACTTTTTTCAAGCGATGCTTCTGCACTCTCCAGTATAACCGCTTTCATCAAGAAGAAATTAGTAGCAGGTTTCTGTTAAAAATCTATTTCTTCTCGGGTGAAAAGGATGGTAAATAGTGTTAAAATTTTCGATTGAGCTTATTTAGATATTTATTAAAGTTTTAATAATCTCCATCCATCATCATTGTTTAAAGACGTTTGAATTTGGGAACTTGGAAATTACATGATGCTTCTGCACTCTCCAGTATAACCGCCTTCATTAAGAAGAAATTAGTATCAGGTTTCTGTTAAAAATCTATTTCTTCTCGAGTGAAAACGATGGTAAATAGTGGTAAAATTTTCGATTGAGCTTATTTAGATATTTATTAAAGTTTTAATAATCTCCATCCATCATCATTGTTTAAAGACGTTTGAATTTGGGAACTTGGAAATTACATAAATACTATTGAATTAGCATCAACTATTCATAGTAGGTTTCAGTAACTTATTTTTTCTCATTAAATACACTGTCAGCTCAGGAAATCTCAAGGGATCCACCCTTCCCCAGAAGAAAATCGAATTCTATTTAATACACCAACGTTGTTGTTTATTTGCTAGCCCATTTTATACAAACGTATTAAATATAATTGAATATGGCATGGCCATGGGCAAAGCCATGGTCACTATTTAGAACTAAGTTTCATACAAAGAAGGTATTTATCTATAGAACACACCATATTATTTGATGAGTGATTCGTTTATAAGTTATTGTTTAAATTAAAAAACGATATATATATTAGTCAATTTAACATTATTAAACATTTAAGAAGTCAATTTAATCATTAACATTTTATTATACAAATAAACTGAGACCTCAAAATAGGCTGCCACTTGGTATCAGCCTCTAGATCCATCTGTAATCTAAGCACAAATCATTATCCTGAGTTAATATAGCAATATAGCATAAGTAAGCAGCGCCAGTGAAGTAGAGTTAATTTATTAAATTTAAAGTACGGTTTCATAGATACAGATTACTGCGAAATCTAATAGTTACAGGAGGAAAAACTGAAATATAGTAAATCGAGACGATAAAAGTTACGAAAATGTATCTAGTATATTTAAAAAATACTAGCGAGTACCCGCAACTTCATTCGCGTATGGCGATAACGAAAGATATATAAAATAAGAAAAAAATTGAATAAAATATACCTGTTGAAGTGCTTTTTTGAAATCTAACCGTTTTTTAAATAAAAAATATTGTAATATTTAAGGGGCGGTTTTATCCCCTTGGAATTTGATTTTTTAAAAATCCTTTCTTATCGAACCTCGACATCCTACAGTCGACCTGTATACCAAAATTTAGCTTTTTTTTACGTCAAAAGGTTTGAGCGGAATCGTGATTAATCGATGGCCCGATTTTTTAAAACACCCTGTGTACATTTTTAACAAATTTTATAATATGTAAAATAATCAAATAAAATACTCGAGTTTAACTTCTATATCCCACTATCAACCTGCGTGTCAAAATGCAGCTTTTTAAGTCAAGCAGTTTTAGCAGAGTCGTGATTAATCAGCGACCGATTTTTTGAAACACCCTGTGTAAATTTACAATACAAAAAATAGTGTTGAAAGGTTATTAGCTCCATCTCCCTCATGCGTTGGCGTCAATTATTCAATTATTATGTCAATGAGTAGGTCTCATATACCTGTGTAAATCAACTTAGACACACAGCATAGGGCCTAGGTATATGAGAGAGGTAGGTTGACATCCAACAGTGGAGGAAAATACTGCTGATGAGCGGCAGGTCCTACAAGACAAGAAACAAAAGAGGTGCAAACTATATATTATCTTTTCTCCAGATTAAGGCGGTTTATTACGGGCTCCTAGGGGAATATTACTTATTAAATAATATTATATTATTGGTAATAAATTAATAATATTAATTATATTATTAATTTATTACCAGATAACACCACCTTTACCCGAATTTGTCCCAGCAAAACGTATAAGAACTCTTTATGAGAGTTTAGTTCAATTGAAAACGGCTGTTCTTCCAGGATTTCATGCTTTTGCAGAGGTAGATAAGGAACATTCAAAGTAAAAAATAAAAAATCGTTTTTTTGGAAACGTTTTAGAAGCTTCTCCATCTACGTTCGAGTCGTTAACTTCCCGGGGTAGAAACAAGACACTAGATTATTTAGTTTTTGAGCAGGTTTGAGTGTTTCATTTATTCTAAATGAATAAACTAGCAGATCTAAGGTAAAAACAACGTTCTAATCACAATATGCCACCCACGTTAGCAGTCTTGAAACCAGCAATAAGAAAATTAAATTTAAGTTTACCATAACAAGGATAACAAGATGTAGATGAACAATTGAATTCGTTATTTGTGGTCTCCCTATTTCTACTTTATTTTTCAAAAATTGTATTATTACATGTAAATATTTATGTGTATATTTTTAGATTGCATAAGTTTCGCAAACTGATGATAAAAAAAAACACATGTCATATACTAGCTCCCCAAGAAAAAGAAAACAATACATCTTATTTTTCCAAAGTTGAGAACAGGTCAACAATTTGCGAGCCACATGAATTCTCGCATAAATGCGACAAAATTATTGTTTCTTTAGGTATATTCGAGGGTAAAACACCTAGCAAAAAAGTATATAGTAATTTCCTAAATTAGAAGAATAATTAACCTATTTTTGCGCATTATGAGTAGGAGTTAGTTATTTCTAGTGTTTATTAGGGTATTATTACTTAGTATTTTTCGGTATTACTAGTATTTCTTTCAGTATTACCAGATATTTCCAATTATTTATATTACTATGCATTTTTCGACTGTTTTTCTCTTTACACTAGTGTTACGCGGAAATACTTCCACGTAGCACTCAAACAAGTTACCAAATATATCTGAAATATTGTTAGTGTGTTTGATTTTTTTTACCGACAACGAAAACGAAAATAACCAGGGAATTCTATGTAACATCTGGAAATATTCAAGAGATAGACATGATTCAACTAGTTCGAAAATACATTAATCTCCGCCCATGTAACATCGAGCATGGTAGGTTTTTATTCAAATGGTGTGTGTATGAAGCAACCGGTTGGCATTAATTCTTTTGGATCCTTGCCAAAACAAATTGTTTTGCATCTCAAACTTGAACATCCGGAAGAATATACGGGTCATTGCTTCCGAAGATCATCTACGACCCTATTGGCAGATTCAGGAGCTGACATTCTAACAGTAAAGCGTCATGGTGGCTGGCGATTCAACACGGTTGCGGAAAGCTGCATGAAAATATTGCAGAAAAAAAAAGAAAAATAGCATCTAAAATTCTTTGGAAAAATAGCATCTAAAAACTTTGGACGAGACTCAAAAAAAAAATGAAACAAAGCCATCAGACGACCAGTTTAAATAATAAAAACAATGTATTGACTACAAATTTAGCAGACGTGGCTGCTTCGTCAGAAATTTATTTGAAAGATTGCAAAGATTGTACTATTATTATTTATAATAAATAATGTTTCATGTTTTATAGTTTTTAATAAAAAATTTATAAAAATCTTCTTCGCTTTTTCTATATTACAAATTTCAAATTAAAAAAGAATGAATGAGTGAAAATACGTGTGGTAATAAAAAGGAGTGCGGTAATGAAGCTGTTAACTCATGCAAAATGCGTGGGCTAAGAGCTTCTTATCTCACGGACGTAGATGAATCTACTTACAGTATCTGATACCGTAATATGTGACCTAGCAATACTGTCATGTTGTTTTTATTAGGAAGGAATTATTTGTCAGGTTTGACTTTGTCATTTTTTCTTTTAGAAATATAAGAATTATAATATTTGGTTTTATTTATTTGACAGTGACTAGCAAAATGGCCATAAGATCGTTTAAGCGATATAGATTGCCAACTAATATGTCTTAAATTTGAATAAAGACAACTTTTTATTCATTTTTAAAAAATATAAAGACAGTATGAAATATAATATTATACGATACACGTCCGTTAGGTTATTACAGTTCTCGTTTATATTCCAGACTCGGCTCCTGCGTCGCCTCTTCTGTAAATCAACTCATACTGTAATAAGTCACCTACTGGACGTGAATTACTAAAACAGCCTTTTTTTTAGGTTTTCCTTGGCAGTTTCTAAAATTAATTAAGGATAATACATTGTATTATCTTAAAAATTAAGAAAACTGGATGTCCTAACTTTAAATAGGTCATTAAATTTGTAAAAAATTATCAACTGTTAATAAATAAAAAACAATTGAATTTAGGTATATATTTTTTAAAAATTCGTTTTGCACCAGGGCATTAAAAATTGGGGGTACCATTTCGGATATTCTGTTGAAATAACATAGAGTGTGCAATAAAAAAATTACTTCGTCAAGATCTTCAGACACGTTGATTTTATTTTTTATACTTTTTTAAACTGCACACTTTAAACACAAATTTGAAATTTTGAATAGAAGAAACAACTCTATATAGTTAGATTTTCAGATTCAAGATATTGTAGCGAAACGTAGCAACCCCCAATCTATTTATCACACACAAAAGTCGGTAGCCAGACACGTGATTGTCTCCCCTTTACAAACCTATTTTGGACTATCCTCTCACGTTGTGTTGGTTTTGTAGCTCCCAGTTTCTTTTGGAGTTTTTTTTATACTTATATTGTTTTTTTTTAACCTTAATTTTACTTTTGCAAATTAAACACCAAATATCATTTAATACATATATTGATACTCTCGAAAAAAAATATATCTATAAAACATTTACAAGACTTTGTTCTAATTTCATAATAAAATTACATATTTGTATTACACATTCCCTTTCGTTTTTATATTTTCTAAAACTCATTGCATAAATTTACAGCCACCTGACATATTATGTACAGAAATACCCTTTTATCCGAAGATCAATTTTAACAGATAGTAGGACATTTGAATCCTCAAATGCGTATGTACTTTGTTCGTACAACCTCAATGTTTTGATTTACTCAGTCTACTTAATTTCTTTAATAATAACATGTTAGTCGAGAGAGTGAATAAACGTGAGACCTGTCACTTACCATATTTACTACGCCTGTTCTAAAAGGAGCCTAAAATTATGGCACTTTCTAATCTAAAACCACTTGGAAGTTGGAAGACAACGGTCCAGCGAGCACCAAGGCCAATACCTACTGCCAAACATTCTTGGTTACTAAATAGTTGTTCATATCTTGTCTCCTAATATAACTTTGATTAACGCCCCTAATGCTATCATGTTATTGCTCGCGGATACGTACATAATGTATACTTTCAGACACACAAACATCGTACTCGACATACTTACTCCCTCACACTTTCCTACCTTTTGCACGAAGCTTCTAGCATACATTTTGTATGCAAATGACATTGCGATTAAAAATTTATCTCATTTTTTATTTTTTAAACAATCTACCATCTGATTTTGACTGACTAACCCAAATTTACAGTCTTTAATGAAACACAAACAGGTGGCTGCTAAAACCTTACACCCTATAGCAAAAGAGCAAGTGACTTTGTTTGATGCAACCAGATGTTTAAAGGGCCGTCCGCGTGTCTCTTAGAATATCAAAAAAATTAAGTATCTTGGCGGAAATTTACTTGCTTATTTAAATTCTTACCTGTCAATTTTGTTTACCGGTTTTTCTCTCCCCCGAAATTTTGTGATTTTGATCTACTATCCATCTTTAAGTTTCTATTATTTTTCATGATGCTTTGAAGCGTGTGCGACGGAATTAGATGTTCACCGCTTCCCACTTAACCTTTAAAAAAGAAAATATGAAACATCAATCGAATTTTTTTTTGCCCAACCTTACAGAAAACAGTTCATCTTATTTTATTTATTATCTATTATTTTTATAATCGCCCCGCAAAACAAAATATTTTATCATGTAGGTTCCTTGGCCATTGTCAACTTAGAAGTGAAATCTTATGCCGACGGGGACCAGACACTACAGAGTACAATGAAGTCGAGCTGGACGACGTCAGCTTTTTTATAGCTGTCACGTGCCGTATCAACGACTTCTCTGAAGTGACATGAGGTTATGCCGGAGACGCTGTCAACTTTCTATAAGCTGTCACGTGCCGTACCACAAACTTCTCCGGCGTCAACACCCATACAATATCACACTAAAGGAGTGTGCTGGATAAAATAATCGTGGACTACCTTTCACCGGGCACCGTTCTTATCGATGTTACAGGATTGAGAGATACACTGACCATACCTAATAATTCGACAATTAAAACAATTTCCTGCAAAGTTGAAATTTAATTTAATCTAGCCCTCTACTTTCGTTATTTTACTTTATTATTGTTCCTCTTCAAAATCTATGAACAAATTGACAGCGTAACAACCTTTACCTTTAAAAGAAAATATAGAGAATGCCAGGTTAGAAGTTCTGGATCTTTTATAAAGGCTAATCCCCCTTTGCATCCTTTAACCCGTCGTGTGGTGCAACTTTCACCCCATTATGTTGCCAAAGTCACCTCATCGTGGGAATGGAATTTAAAGAATTTTACATACTCTGTCCCTCTTTTGAGACATTCATGCATTCTTGTGTGCATTTTAAACTTTATAGAAAGCGAGTTTATTAAGTGGATTTGTTTACTTGAAATCTATGTTCATATTATAACACACAGTAACTAGCCTATTCTATTCCTAGTTAATAAAGACTTTAAAATATTTTTAATAGTAAAAGTTTCATCGGAATGTAAATCCAAATAGTGTCCCATATATGTTCACAAAATACCAAACCGATATTTAAAAAAAAAACAAAAGAAAAATGGGGCCTACATTAATCCGTTGTCACTCGATATATTACCTTGTTCAGAAATATTGACATACGGAGTTTAGAATGAAATAATATTCATAATAAAAAGTAAATAATTGAGTAATAATTAAAAATTTATTAAGAACAGGAAATCCTTGATTTTTGAAAATTGTTTGTTTTGTAACCGATTCATAAAGATCGGCAGTCCATCCTAACCCTAATCAATGTCCTATCATAAAATTGTAAACATGTCGACACATTTCAGTGGAGCCCTTGTAGTCATATATATATATATATATATATATATATATATATATATATATATATATATATATATATATATATATAATAATTATGTGTACAATTAAATAGTGCAAATTGTGTCACGTTTTTATTCATTGAAAATTAACTTATTTTCAATTGTTAAAAGAAAAGTTCATTTAATGATCAAATATTTAAACTTTTTAATGGAGATGGAGCCGGTTCATAAATAATTAAAACATAAAACTATACAGTTGATGGTTTTATGTTCATCTTGATATAATATTTTCTTTTACTAAGTCCGCTTTCTCGATATGGCAAAATGGAATATAGCCGTAAATGGCCGGGTTCTATTGTTTTTGCTGGTAACATAATATACTAGTCTTTTGGACAGGAGGCTTTGAAGTTTATTTAAAAAACTGCATGTGAAGTTATGTCAATTTACTTACATTGTATATCATTGCTATTAACAGCCATTCCGATGGTCGTACACAAAAATGACGCAATAAGTTATCTATTTTTTTTTTTTTAATGGAAACATACTTAATTTTAAATGTTTCTGATTATAAGAGGTGTACCGAGTGTTGTACCAAACTTAAGCATAGTTTGGGAAACATTTAAAACAGTGGCGGCTCGTGGTGAATTATATTGGGAGGTCAATAACAAATTTAAAAATAGACTTACTTAAAATAAAGATAAATATCTTATCTTTAAATTGGGCTTTAAATTCTCTTGAAGTTCGGTCTACTCTTCGTTCTTTTAGAATTGGAAAAATGCTGAATGACACTTTTCGTTAAAATTGCACGCACATTCCTTTTATAAACGATTTCTCGATACTTAACATTGCTAAAGCGGAAAGTCTATCTTGGCCCAACTCCTCAATAAACTTTATAAGCCCTCGAAAAACCCCTGGATTTTCAGACAAAGCTGTTTTATCATGGCCACGTAGTGCCAGCTCGAATGCCCCACAAAATTTTACACAATCTATAACTTTGTTTTTAAAATATAAAGATTTTTTAGATACATTTTCATTAAAATCTCTAAGGATTTGCTATAAGCTGTGTCTAGCTGAAAGTGATCTGCCGAAAAGGCATGTTTTTTTATTTTTTCTTTTAAGTGTTTTAAGTCTTTCACACCGGTTTTGCACCATAATGAGTTCGACGAGTCCTTAGAAAACAACAAACAAACATAAAAGTAAAAGTTAGAGACTTCACAACCACATATCCAGTTAGCTAAATCGTACATACATTTGCGAAAGTTTCGATGAACCTCTTTATTTTCGTCTTTACTAGTTTGTCGTATACTAAGTTCTGGCAAATTGCGACCACTTACCTTGAATTCGGTTATTTTCTCAAAATTAAGTTCGTTAGCACTCTTTAGTTGTTTAATTTTTTGCACTAACGCCATTTTGTTTCAACTGCTTGAAAATGGTTATTTTTGCAAAATTAAGTTCGTAAGCATTTTTTAATTTTTTATTTTTTTGCACTAGTCACTACCAACATTTTATTTCCTGTATATTTTAAACTCACACATGGATCATAAAAATAAAAAAATATATATTACAAAAAACAGTATATAAACCAATTTTCATCGATTAAAAACGTCCGAAACAATATCGAGTTAGAATATCGACCGCGCGACCTCCGAACAATTGAACTTCCGCATGCCGATGTGGTGCCGCGACCGATTGATCGAATTATGAGACCGGCTGATGACCCTAATCGCGATTTCATATTCCATTTGCTATCACGTTCGGCTGCCGCCCGGTGGCTGTGAAATCTTCGAGTACTTTCGTCAAGCTTTAAGGTAATCAGGGCAATTCGGACTGCCCAGCCTAGCTTAGTATAGCGTATTTTATTATGTCTAAGGAACGCAACAAGATGATTAGAACTGCCGAGCGCGGCTAATAGTGTAGCGTATTTAACTTTTCCCAAGGTTCGCGTTTTATTACAACTATTAGGAGGGAGGGTCAAACGAATAATTTATTTTCTGAAATATTTTTGGGGGGTCATTGACCAAATGACCCTATAGAAGAGCCGCCACTGATTTAAAATGGCGTTTTTATTATTTAAAAATCTTCTTCGAGATTCAAACATTTAAGAATAGTTAATTTTCAAGAACTTGTTCTATTTATTTTGTGTTTTTTTATAATTTAGTTTTATTCACCTCTATCAAAGAAGATTATACGCTACTCGATACGTAAAATCTTCTTTGCCTCTGTAATCACAGTGCATCTTATCCTATAGTTTTATGTTTATAACGATATTTGAGTCAAACAATGTACATGTCAAACTATCATGAAAATATTGATTTGTAATCAACTTAAATATTAAAAAAGGGAGCATTTATTTAATCTCAGTGCAATGTCAGGCTTAAGAAATGTCAGAGGATTAAAACACACACCATCTAAAGGGAATCATTTCGGCGTATCAGCTGTAGTTGTAATTAGAAATTCGAGAAATCTTTTTTTAATTGATGATTAAATATCTCCAGTTAATTGTTAACAAAAAAAAAAGAAAAACCTTGCCACAAGTCAAAGCCATCCCTTAATGCAATTTTTTAGATATGATGGAAAACCAGATCATACATAAAAGTACTATTGCCAATCCATCAACCCCCGGCATCGGTTTAAACACAATTTGATAGTCTATTGTAGAGTCAACAGTTATGGACGGTATACGTTCGGTGTGATTTAACACTTTTTTGGTCTTAACTTCCAATCCAGGGTATACACTTAGAAACACCGAAATCGGGCAAATACAATTTATTATTTATGTAAGCGGGACTAAATAAAACTCATCTGGAAACGGCAAAAATAGAAAAAATCCATATAGGAAGAGCAAAATGAAAATTTCCTAATTTAAAAGCAACATCCCCTTTTTCCCTAAATGGTTAAAAAGTGTCTAGAACTAGGGCAAAAATCCCTAATCTGACTGTTTGAACTAGGGTTGTCAGATTTGCAAAAGCGGGAGGCATATTGGCGAGTCGTGACTAGGGATGAGCGATAATAGTTTTTGTCTATAGATAACTAAAAAACGATAACTTAAGTTATATTCATTTTTATTGCTGACTATGTAACCCATTTAATAATTATGTACTCCATTTAATATTATCTATTAATATTATCGGATATTAAACCGAGTTTGTTTTTTTTTGTCTTAACTTGTCTAAACCATACCAGTATGCATAAAGTGTGTTTAAATTTTAAAAGTCTTAGTAAAACCCCAGAAAATTTAAATTTCTCATTAAAAGTTAAGCATTGGTATTTTTCATGCATCCCAATATATTCATAAACCTTTTTAATTCGGTTTATACTTGGCTAAAAACCCGCTTTAAACCCAGCTTTATTAAAAGTTAGGTTTAACAAGGTATATCCGCGGTCAGCTTAGAACCCCGACTTGAACGGAGTTTTTTAGGTTGTTTAGGAAACTCAAGTACCGTTTTGTGCGTTCCCGTTTCGAGCGTCCAAAAATGTTCCCCATTCGGGCGTTTTATTTAAGAAATATGCTGAATATATCATTACCATAGAGTGCGACAAGAGGTTTTTATGATTTTCAAATTGTATTTCTACGACTTTATAAAAATGGGGTTTTTAAACAGATCTCTGCTATAAGTCACTAGTGAATTAAGAAATCATGTTTCTTGGGATTAGACCGTGTCAAATTGGAATTACTATCCGACGTTTCGCCTTCGATTGCACGAGGCATCTTCAGGGATCTTTACTCTACGAGATCTGAACACTGAATGAGCTCGAAAAGATTCAGGCGGGATTTTATACCCGACTTGTGCTCGCCGAACCGTGACCCTATGTTAAGATCGGTTTCCACGTGTGATGTAGACCGTAACCCGTATCTCTATTGAAATTTTTTGTATGTTTAAATATTTCAATAGATTCTCTAACTTTTCGTTTATAAAAACCTGGAACCGATGCTAGAACCTTGGCTTCCTTTACATTTATGAAATGGCCAGTATTATGCTGGTAATCAGCTATAGCAGATTGAACAATTTGTTTCTTTTTAATACATCGTTCATGTTCCTTAAGTCTACTTGATATTGAGCGTCCTGTTTCTCACACATACACTTTTCCACAGGAGCAAGGAATTTTATATACTCCTTCTGTTTGGAAAAGTACAAGATCTTTCGGGGATCGCAAGCATTGTCCAATCTTTTTATGTGTATTGAAGATTGTTCGTATGTTGGACCGCCGAAGTAATCGTCCTATTTTGTTTGTAGTGCCATGTATGTAGGGAACTACATACAACAACACTACCTAATGGTGTCTTTTAATTAAACGCGTAATATCTTCGGAGCAATTGCCATTTTCTCTAAGAGCTTCGGCTAGTTTCGATGTTTCCGATGTTAAAGAATCTTAGAAATAGCTCTGAATACTAGTGAGGTAATAACCGATTTCTTTTGTGTTGGAAGCACAAAAGAAATCAGTTATTAACTCACTTTCAGTACAATCAGATTGTGCTGGAAGCACAAAAGAAATCGGTTATTAACTCACTAGTATTCAGAGCTATTTCGATTTCTGATCAAGATTCTTTAACATCGGAAACATCGAAACTGACCGAAGCTCTCAGAGGGAATGGCTATTGCACTGAAGATATTACGCGTTCAATTAAAAGACATAGTAAACCAACTCCTCCAAAGGAGAATGATAAAGAGCCACCATTAGGTAGTGTTGTTCTTCCCTACATACATGGCACTACAGACAAAATAGGACGATTACTTCGGCGGTCCAACATACGTACAATCTTCAATACACATAAGAAGATTGGACAATGCTTGCGATCCCCGAAAGATCTTGTACCTTTCCAAACAGAAGGAGTATATAAAATTCCTTGCTCCTGTGGAAAAGTGTGTGTGGGAGAAACAGGACGCTCAATATCAACTAGACTTAAGGAACATGAACGATGTGTTAAAAAGAAACAAATTGTTCATTGTGCTGTAGCGGAACACCAGTATACCACTGGCCATTTCATAAATGTAAAGGAAACCAAGGTTCTAGCATCGGTTCCAGGTTTTTATAAACGAAAAGTTATAGAATCTATTGAAATATTTAAACATACAAAAAATGTCAATAGAGATACGGGTTACGGTCTACATCACACGTGAAAACCGATCTTAACACAGGGTCACGGTTCGGCAAGCACAAGTCGGGTATAAAAGCCCGCCTGAATCTCTTCGAGCTCATTCAGTGTTCAGATCTCGTGGAGTAAAGATCCCTGAAGATGCCTCGTGCAATCGAAGGCGAAACGTCGCATAGTATTTCCAATTTGACAAAGAAAAATCCCAAGAACCATGATTTCTTAATTGATCAAAGCCGCGAAATCTTCCGTTCTAAGTGACTAGTGAGTTAAAGGCTATTTTATTAATTTAAAATCAGTAAAAGGAGACCTCCACTATTGTCCGATATAGCAGTCGTACAAATTGTTAGAGAAAACACCTAATGGCTGTAAATTTGCTAGGGAGATCCCACGATATCCCAGCAAGGAGAACGCAAAGGACACCTAATTGGAAATATTCAGCTAAAAAACTGTTTACAATATAAAGCTAAGTGACACTTCATCGTGTAAAGATTATGAACAGTATATTAGAATGTATTACATTTACTTCGGAGTGTCCTGCTTATCAGGGAATCCACACCGTGTAAGTGCTTACCCACTGAAGTGAAGAGAAGAGACGCACGTCCGTACGTTGAAGCGTCCTCTTTAAGGATCGAGCCTTAAGTAAGTTTCTTACTCTAAAGACTTGAGAAAGGACTCAAAAAATAATTTGAAACAAAACATTTTGGCGTAAGAAATTAAATTGTTGTATATTGTGGTAAAAACGTAATATAGTATTTTCCAGTGACGGCTCGTCAGGGGGCGGCAGGGTCGTACCAGAAAATATACAGGGAAAATTCTCTCTTTAAAAAAATAAATATTTTTCGAAAATAATTTTGCAAACATCCTAAAAACGCACAAAACCAAAATGTGCTTTATTATTTCCTGGGCACATAGTAAAATAGGTAGGTATCCCTATTATACATGCTTGACTAACATAAAAATAACGCCATTAACAGCAGATCGCGGGCCACCGTCCACAGATATTCTAATATATTTGTTATAGACGGTGACTCGGCCAGCTGATTCCATCATCTCACAGGCAATACTTCACCTACTAGTTCACGCGTTACGTAGTACGTTCGCATACATCCCATGCTATGTATCCGTATGTATGTGGCCGTATCACCGGAATTTTTCCCAACCATTATACAGGTATTAATTGTAATTATTATAAAATGAGGCTACTTATTTTTAAATTAATTTTAGTTAGTTCTTTAGTTTAGTTATGACTAATGATGGTTATTATATATTATATTAGCAATTTTCATTCCATATTACATGTTTAAATGTTGTGGCGAAATGAGTGCAAGTGAATATTTTAGAATATCATTTGCAATTTGTTTTAGAAGTCGACCGGCCGCATCGTGGTTTTTGCTGGACAATTTGCTTTTTTGGTTGTGTATGTAGCTTTCACTGTGTTTGGAATCTATTTAATTTTCCTCTTGAGGCAAGATACATTAAAATACCAAAAAATTAAATTGACTGACTAGAGCGTTTTACTAAATTTTTTTTCTTGTTTATTAAATTTATACTCTAGTCTAGATCTGCTATATATAGATTGGTAAGTATCTAATTATCATTCAAGAAATAAACGGAAAAAAAGACTAGTATTTGACCATATTTGGATGCGACACTAATTAACACCACATTGGCCTCAAGGGCGATTTTAGGAAAGCTTTCTAGGAGAGGGGGCTAATTTAGGAAAAAAGTTTCGTAGCCAAGTTTTTAATCGTAATTTCCACGTAAAAATATATAAATTACACATGATGTTTGACCGGTTCGGGCGGAGGGGGGGTAATTACCTCATTACTTTTTCATTGTGAAACCGCCCTTGATTGGCCTTGAGCCTCGGCCGACCATAAATTTTAGAGCACGAGTTGTCACTGGTATTTTCAACGTTCCTGAGTAGCGATCATGCGATGATTGATGGTTGAGTATTCAATACTAGTTAAGTTTTAGGTTTATTATAGTATCGAATCGAACGACTAGTATATTCATTTGATTTTAACACTTCATTCAGTTTTTCTATTTCATTCGGAACTGAATTTGTGTCACATATTGACAAAGCCCTAAAGACTAATGAATTGATAACCGATTGTTTCTAAGTGTTTCCTGTGCACTTTATGACTTACCTTGGATGCTGTTCTCTTTTTTTTTGCTTTAACACATCAAGGAAGAGAATAGCACCCTTTGAGTCAACTTCTATAGTGAATTTTATATTAAAATGTCGGTTTAGATGATCTAAAAATATAGTTAAATTTTCATTTCCATGTGGCCATATTACCAAAGTATCATCGATATACCTGATCCAACATTTAGGTTGTAAAGGAGCAGAGCCTAAAGCAGTTTCCTCCAAGGCTTGCATATATTAGCTACCAAAGGAGATAGCGGTGATACCATTGCGGCGCCAGAGGTTCGCTCATAAAAACTACCTTCAAAAATTAAATATGTGGACGTTAAGTATTCTCTTATCAATTCATTTAATACCGGATCCAGGTTTTTATGTTTGAATATATCAGAAATGATAGAAATTGCATCGTCAATAGTCGCACTTCTATGTCGTTACTCAACATCAAAACTGACTAAAATATCGGCGGGTGTCTAATTTATTTATCTATATATTAGGTCGAGTGGTTGATGAGGGATTTAAAGAGGTGCAGCTTAGGAGAAGCGGGAAAAGCCTTTGCTGGTAACACATTCCCTAATCGAGACATCCTGGGAATAAAGGAGTGCATAAAGCGGGAGTTCCTTGGTCTTTGCAGCAGGATGGGGAAGGGATGAATGTAGGTCGATGGTCATGTCTCCCTGGCAGGGTGATCATGCCACCAAAGATCTTTCTGAAAAGTGATACCAAAGAATCCTTTAGCTTCAAACATTTGATTATTCATTTGAATGGTGGATATTGGGAGATAATTTATGAGTAAACATGATTGTATCTTAGTGCTGTTAAACTGGATAAGGTTCTTTTCTCCCTATTCTATGATTTTATCAAAGTTCTCGGTTAGGGATAAAGACATTATTTTACGCCTATCACCAATTTCTTTATTGGAAACAGATTTGGGAAATTGTATATTGGTATGGACTGTACAGGGTTTTTCCTTATAATTTGCCACCCTCTTAAATCTTTTATTTCAAAAGATATACGAAAGTTGTAGGATTTCATCCGGAGATTTACACCACGTTGAAATCAAAAACAAATGACTATCGGAAAATATAGAAATCACCATGAACTTTGTTATTTTATATGGAACACCCTGTATATTTTTAAATGCGCCTCATTGTCCTCTTTTCAAAAATATATAATATGTCTATATTTAGAACAGTAGTTTTTGAGCTATTCGACTTCAAAATAACCCCTTATATTATTTTATTGGATCTAGATAGCCGTGACAATTCAGCCATTTATGCGAATCACTCTAGCCATGACATGTCAAATGAAACCAAAATTATTATTTTTGAATATATTTTATTTAAGTTTAACGTCAAATTAAAAATAATACTTAATAATAATGCTTTTCACTGAAGAAGAAAAACTCAGAATAATTCAGTTATACTACGCAAATCAAA
The DNA here is from genome assembly GCA_030620095.1 of Kuschelorhynchus macadamiae. NCBI lineage: Eukaryota > Metazoa > Arthropoda > Insecta > Coleoptera > Curculionidae > Kuschelorhynchus > Kuschelorhynchus macadamiae. Next base: position 9,930 of record JAUTXW010004170.1, on the reverse strand, counting down.
ATAACGCATCAAGGGTAGTGCGTCAATACCGGAAACAAAATCCAGGGGTACGAGTGCCATCTAGAAAAACAGTATCATATATAGTAAAAAATTTTGTGGAAAGGAAAAACTTTTTCAGAAAAAAAGATCAAATGCAAATTAAGAGGAAGAGTTTAATATTTTATTATATTTTGGAGTTAACTTTCTATTTATTTAATAAACATGAAATTAAGAATTATTTTTTAGAAAATCCGTACCGGTCAATTTCCGACGTTTCAAGACTCACAGGAAAATCATGGAAAACAATTCATGGGATTTTGAAAAAATATGGTTATCATTCCTATAAAATTACGCCAGTGCAATATTTAACAGAAAATAATATAAATGAACGTCTTCAATTCTGTCAAGAAATGCTCAGGAGATTTCTAGAAGATGACCAATTTTTTAACAAAATTCTGTAGTCTTATGAAGCTACTTTCACTACGGCCTGAATTTTTAACAGAAAAAACACACATTTTTCGGCAACCCGAAATCCACATGTAATTGAAGAAAGGAAGAAGCAAGGGTGTAAGTCGTTGCATGTGTGGTACGGCATATTAGAAGAGCAAATTATTGGGCCAATTATTTTTGAGGGTATTTTGACAGGTGAACGCTATTTAGATTTTTTAAATAACGAAATAGAGTGCCTTTTAGAGACACTTCCCATTCGTCAGTACACTAGATTAATTTGGCACCAAGATGGCGCACCGCATCACAATGTCCAACCGATTACCAATTTTTTAAATAATCGCTATGGTTTATAGATCGGTGGCCGGCCAACAGCCCCGATCTCACACCCCTAGATAATTTTTTGTGGGGATACTTGAAAGATAAAATCTACTGTAATAGGACTGATAATTTACAAGAATTACGGCAAAAAATCGAGCAAGAAATAGTAATTTTAAATACAGAATATCCCTTCTTTGTTAACAATGCTATTAATAGAATGGGACACGTGTTCAAAAATTGCTTAAACAATAGCGGTGGTCATGTAAATAACATATAATACAGATTTTATAAATGTTATTGTTATCTTTGTTTATTCACTAGCATTTGTATTTGTTGTTTGTTAATTACATATATTATATTATATCAGAATAAACTAGTTGTTTTTTTATTAACTTTTAATATTTAATTTGCTATAAATATATAAATTTAACGTAAAACGTAAATAAAATATATTATTTTTATTCAAAAAGAATAGGTAATTTTGATTCCATTTGACATTTCATGGCTAGATTGATTCACGAATCATAATGGCCGAATTGCACCCACGGCCACTCACCGCTATCCATATCCAGTAAAGTAAGTTAAGCACCTCATACTGTATTACTTTGAAGGTGAATAGCTCAAAAACTACTGTTCTAAGTATAGACATATTATATATTTTTGAAAAGACGACAATGGGGCGTATCTAAAAATTTAAAAATATAAAGGGTGTTCCATTTAAAATAATAAAGTTCATGGTGATTTCTATATTTTTCGATAGTCATTTGTTTTTAATTTTAACGCTGTGTAAATCTTCAGATGAAATCCTACAACTTTCGTATTAACCACTTTTTTGTATCTGTTGAAATAAAAGATTTAAAGGGGTGGCAAATTATAAGGAAAAACCCTGTACTATTGTCAGCACAGCTGTGAATAAGATTGCACAAGGTACAAGGAAGCAGATCATTGACGTACAAGAGAAATAGGGTAGGTGCCAACAATGAACTCTGTTGAACACATGGTGAATTTTGTGAAAGTCAGATGAATGGCCATCATCCACTACAGTTCCAGTTATGGGTTACGAAGGTAAGAAGATTATCTGCTGTAAACATTTGTGGCGGAAGCGTGTTGCCTGTCGTGAATAAGTTTATACCTTTTAAGATAATTTAAAGGCCAGTATTGATATACTTCTCCATTGCCTTACTTATAATTTTGAGTAGGGATACGAGTCTGTAGTTAGAGGGAAGAGTTTTGGATTACTTTTTGAGAACAGGTTATACGCGAACAGATTTCTAGCTTTTAGGAAAAATTACCTTAACATAGAACACATCGAAAATCATGGTAAGGATAGGGACCAGTTCGGAAGCGCACTTTTTATTAAGGGTTTTGAGAAATGAAGAGGAATCCCTCCTCTTCACTTAGTAGAATTTGCCGCACATTTTTTTGCACAGGTTTTGCTTTGGACAAGGAGACGATTTCAGCAATCTACCAAATGTTTGGAGTTTTTGATGTAAGAATTAGATCTTCTTCATGTTTTATTTTAAACTAATGCCTAAATATTTACAAATTTTGTAAGATGTCGAGCTTATTGCACAGACGATTGGGCGTAACGGTAATATAGAAATGTTTGAATTAAAAAATTGCTTATATACTGTACCAGTACTTGACGAGTAACTAAGGCTGCAATCAGACCTGAAATTACTTACATATCGTAACATGCAGATCTACATTTTATCACAAGAATATTATCTGACATACATCATATATTAAATCAAAACGTACATTTGAAATGCTCTGTTTCACTTTCAGCGCGATTACGCTTTTTTGCTTTCGCTTACTTTATAACATACATAAGAATTCTGGTATCATGGATCGTAATAGTTTTGATCGGACATTATGCAGAAATGTTATTATTTATATAGGCTTTTGAAATAGTGTTAATTTTGCAAATTTGTCATTTGCATATAAAATAATTGGTGCAAAAATTGTGCAACTTCTGATGGAATAAACTATTACAATGTGTTATAAAGCCAGATTGTGTTCTTTTAATTGGGTTTAATGTTAACACTTTCAACGTTTATTTATTTAATAATTTTTTTTATAAAAAAATGAAATGACTTAAATAATCACTAAATAGAAAAAAAATATTCTGTCTTGGAATTTGACTTGATGAAGTCGGCGCCCAACTAAGACATAATTACTACAGTACATCACAGGAAGATATTTCTGTATTAATGCCAAATACCTCAAATTTAATGTCTATTTTTCTACTCTTGTATTAGTAAACATTCAGTACAATTTACTCAATAAGTAAAACCATTCTTACGCACAATTGTGCGTAAAGAATAATATTGCACAGTTGTGCGTTATGATGCAAATCGCACAGTTGTGCGTTATGATGCATAGTGTGGCAATCAAATTAGCCTTGAACCGCTAAAATGACGAGATTTCTCTACATCGCGTTACCTTTGTTTTGACATTTTTTATTGTTTGTATTGACTCGTATTGGCCGGTGACAGCGACATTATTTAAGATTTGAGTAGTATCAAATTTAATATTTAAAACTTAGCAACGCACCACCCCGCATCACCCGGTATTTTAAAAATAGTCGTAATAGTACGTAAAATTTCGTACACAACACAACTTGAATGGTTATTAGGTCATGATATAATAAACCGAAGGTAAGATATCGCGTATTTCCGCCTGGCTCTGCTACGTCATCGCGTGATTAATGCCGGCTGTTATTGACCTTTGGCCATATGATTTCAGTGCATTTTCAATTGATGTTAATGATGTTTTAAAAGTGTTTCTTGTGTATCCTCTTTTGTAAAACATACAAATATAAAATTAAGAAAAACAGAAATAGCAGAATTGTATGATTTTTTTGTGTTTATACAATACCTCAGATAAAACCAAACTTTCTCTGGAACAATGCATAAAAAATCTCCGTCCACATTTTCTAATCTTTTTAAATTATTTCAGTGAGAATATAACTTCTGCAAATTACACCAATAATTGACCATGGCAACTAATCAAATTAATAAGTGAAAATATAACTGTGAAAAAATTGAAGCTATAATTTAGCTGTCAAATTATTTTGTTACTTGTGTTATATTATGGCGTAAATACAATAATCCAAATTAGTTTAAAATTTAATTTCCACTTGCTCTTTATCAAAATATCACTCGTGCAACAAAATTGAATGATAAAAGCATTCGTGCATGTGATTTTTTCAGTTGATAAGCACTCGTGCTTTTATTAAAAAATTGGTTGGCAAAAAAATTTTTACAAATTTTCAGAAATTTTTATGCACTTGTGATATTTCTACCGATAATATTACCGGTATCTTCAGTAACATGCTAAAGATCTTTATCTGTTATGAGAAACATTTTAAATTACTTGAGATTGAAATGGGTCAAGACCAGTTCACTAATATGTCATTAATCTATATAAAAAAGACAACAATGTAAATCTGGACGAAATAGTCGATATTTTTAATAAAAGAAGAGTTTTTCAACTAGAATAAGGTTATATTTTATTTAAATTTTATTTGTTTATATAATTACATATAACATAGGAACAAACGGCAGCTTGTACACATACAGGTTATACTTGTTTAGTGTGTGTTGTTTTATTCCCTCTCATACCTGCATTTTTTTTAATTAGACCCCCTCCCCTCAAATGGGACTTTATTACGTCCCTGTACTTATTCAAAAACACAAATATTACAGCATTTTTTAGTTTTAAATTGAACTAAACATAAACATGTAGAACAAAATAACAGTAAACAATTAAATACTGTCGGATTTTGTACAACCTTAACTCTTTCTTCTCGTGTTTTTTGTATTTTTATTATATATGTCAATGTTTAATTAGAAAAACATTATTAAAAAAAGGTAATATAATGTCTAAACACTAGAAATGACATGCATCTCCATAAGCAATTTAAAAATCTACGCACGCAATGACGTCACTGCGCGAACCGGACGCAATTGAGACCGTCTAGATATCATACCTTCCGTTTAATATATCATGTTATTAGGTTATTATAAACTCACTCGATCACAGCCATGTGTAATAATCTTTCTCGTTTGTAATAAGCACCTTACAATTTTCTTTATGTAATATAGTTTTAATGTGTTTATCAGTTTGACGCCGACTTCATAAAGTCAAATTCCCATGATGGAATAAACTTATTGTTAAAGTTAAATTTGTTTTTAATAAAAAAGTTTTATTTCACCCTTTTTACTTTTATTTAGCTGTAAGAAGATTTAAGTTAAAGGTCAGGCTCAAAGTGTTTAGCCCACTGGCGTATTAAGGAGGGGGGGAGGTAAATACCCCCCCCCGCAGAGCTATTAACCCAAGTAAAATGTTTAAAAGTAAAAATTATTTTTCGATTATTATGAGTATGAATTTTTTTTCGTCGCTAATTTTATTTATTTTCGTGAGAGTATTAGGGTATTATGTTGTATTAAAAACAAAAGGCACTTTTTTTCAGCCGCCAAATGTAAATGTTTGCCACCTAGGAAGGCATAATAGTATGTTTTCATTCCACTTACACCAACCAACGTCATAACAAGAAAATGATCCTTGTTTGGAACATGTTCTGCATCACAGCAGACACCATTTTATCCTTTTATATATATATATATATATATATATATATATATATATATATATATATATATAATATTGTCTAAATTAAAATGGTTAATAGCTTTGAAGTAAAAACACCAAAAATAGTATAAAAACTTTTTTTCATCATTCCCTCCTGTCAATTTCACCTGTCCTCTTGCCACAACACCTTAGTTATTGACACAAGAAATGTTCTGTGCGCAGAATAAAATCATCTAGTGTTATCAACATTCATTAATTTTTATTTCTCTCGTAAAAGGGAAGTATTGTAATCCTAAAAAAATCGCCCACCTAGGTTTTTACAAATCTTCACCTTTTAGGATCCTTAAATGTCAAAAATCCATGTCCGCTATCATAAAAATCATGCTAAAAAAACTACTTATTAGCAGTGCGGCGCGCGGGTGAAAAAGTATGAAGTGCAAATGAAGCAAGAAAATATCGCAATAATTTTTTTCCAGAATTTTTTTTATATGTGGAAGGGGTAGAATATTTTTTTACGACTTACCTAAATTTTGTTTACTAAATCAATTCTGCTATCCTTCCTAGCACCAAGACAATGGACAAATACAGACTGCGGCGCTTTTTCTTTTTTTTTTTTTGAAGGCCATTTAGATGGCCAGACATCACACTTGCGCCATCGTAACATTGCCCTATTAATTTATTTTTATAGTCAAATTGGTCCAAAATTTCATCCAATAGAGAATATAAATTCTCCGACGTTCTATCGGAGCTGACATTATGAAATCCTAAGAATCTCTGGACTACTGAACCTTCTGAATTAAAGTATCTTAAAATTAAGGAGCACTGGGAGGTTTGCGTAATATAAGTGGTGTCATCCACTTGCACAGAAAAAAACTGTGTTCATTATTTCATTTTTTACATGATCATTTAAATAATCAGAAATGCATTCAATTATTTCGTTTTGAATAGTTTTCGAGTCACCAGTAAAAACATTTTTAATTTTTTCATGATGATCTTTTAGTTCTTGGGAACTTCTCGATATCAATAAACCCTATCTAATTCGCATTTTAAATGCTCCGCCGAGTTTCATGTTTATGTAAAGACCTTCATATATTTAACATACCTGCAAATCCTTCCTTATTCCACACTTAATATTTATTGCAAACAATTTTTGTAATATTTGACTACTACATAACCATTTGTACGCCGAACACCAAGATGACGATTAAAACTCTGATCTTGTTCCTTCCATCGATTAATTGGAGTTTCCAACAAAATGCAAACCACATCCGTGATGAATAATGTAAATTAATAAACCCCACACCAAATAAAGTTGTAACAACACCATAAATAAATATAACACAAAAAAGTCAAGTAAACTGCAAAGGAACTAACCGGTTGCAGCGAAATCCGCGAAAATAAAAGTAAACAACCACCCCAAACATGAACGACACGTGGGTGTAGTGTACTGCATTGCGTTAGTGCGTTAGCAATTCACCGAGAGCGTTGTATGGCGCTGGTTAACATGCTCGACGTCATCGCGGACGCGTTGTCATGCCAACGTAGCAGGAAAATCGTAAACTAAACATATCACCTCCAGCAAAGTCGAAGCGGTTTGCGCCACTGTTATAGATGTTATAATAAAGTTCGACTGAAAGTTTTAAAAAGACATGCAGCCAACGGTCAAGTAAAATATTTATTCGAGATGTACAGTTTATTTTTTACCAATTAGGTAAATAAATGAATGCAAAAACTTAAATTTTAAGAGATATATAATAAATATAGTTAGATGTTTGCTTGTTTATTTTTCCTGGTGAAGTAGCAATTCACCTACTTCACCTGAATAGCCGCCACTGCTTATTAGATTGATTTTAAATTGTGTGCAAAAATTAAGTGGGATATAGGGATGGGCAAATAAAATGTTTGTAATCGTGAAAAAAGACCCTCCAAGATATTACAAGCTCAAAGTTTTTGCGTTTGTAGATGCCAAAAAACATATTTTCTTAATTCCAAAGTTTACTGAATGAAACTTTCAGTAAAATTTGTCAATTCCGTCGGTTTTCTGTCAGTAGCTTTACCGAATGACTGAATTTACAGTTATTTTTTAACCAAATTCAGGGTAAATATTAACAGACATGGAAGACTCTAGAAAAACATATTTAATAACGAGGATGCATTAAATAACAATATTACATTACAACAAAAAGTCTCTTGAATAAAGGTTTTTTTATGGATCTCGTTATAACATCATGTTTATATGTTAATAATAAGGTTATTTTGCATTTAATACTAATAATTTAAATAAAATGAGAAATGAGAGTCTTACTCCATACAACACATAGTTTACATGATATTGTTTTAGTCAGTATTTTTAGTATTTTATTTACATAATTCCAATCGAATTTGAATAAAAAGATAATCAGCAAGAATTAATATTTCAATTAAATATGTTGAATCATTGTCAAATTTTTAGTCAAAATTGAAGATTATATATATGTGGATGACCTGGTAAAATTTTGGTAAAAATCCAATAGGCCGAAACAAAAATGGCGCCCTAATGAAGTGTTAAAAAATATATTATTAAAAATCTACTCATCCAATTTGTCTCAAATTTTACACACAAATCAAGTTAAAATTTTGGTACGAATCCAAGATGGCGGAACCAAATGGCGGATTAATAAACTATTTAAAAATTCAGCCTAAAAAAACTAGTTAATGGATTAATTTCAAATTATGTGTCATAACTAATTGTATGTATAGGGATCAACTAGTAAAAGTGTAGTACTAACTCAAGATGGCGGAACGAAATGGAGGTCAAATCAAATGTTTGTAATCGTGAAAAAAATCAACCTCTTCGGTTTTGCATATTTTCACGTTTTAGCGTGCCTAGATGGCAAAAAAATATGTTTTTTTAATTCCGTCTATCGGTCTGTATGTCTTTCAGTTCGTGGCATAGTTTAAAAAACTACTTACCAGAGTGATTTCAAATTTAGTCAAAAACTAAGGGTCATATGGGGATGAACTGGTAATATTTTGGTAAAAATCCAATATGCCGGAACAAGATAGCGACCTAGTGAAACGTTAAAAAAATTATTACTAAAAAAATTAATTATCCAATTTACCTCAAATTTTGCACAAATATCAAGTATTACATAGGAATGAACAGATACAATTTTTGGTTCTTCGGAGTCTTCTTAATCAATTCTGTCAGTCAAATGACTATTACAGCTTTTGTTTCAGGGATGTGAACTTCAATTGGGGGTTGAAATAGTCAACTCAATATGGGGAGGGGAGCAAAGGCGGGAAAAGAGTTAACCTACTGTGTTGCTACTTCATGTTTAAGAAATATTTCGGTAGTTTAAATTTGTGATTAGGTTCTGTATGAATCCAAGATAGCAAACAAAATGGCGACGATAAACTGTTTTAAAATCACGAAAAAACTACATATTAAATTAATCGTTATGTCTCCTTCCACGCTATCGTGAACGAACTTTCTAAATTTTGGTTCACGCGAAACCAGATGTGACGTCGTTAGCGTTTCTACTAACTGATATAAAGCTTACGAGTATGTTTTACATCGAGAACCCTCGTCAAAATCCTTCGAGTTTTTAAAAATGATCACTTTTGACGAGTAATGTAAACTATTTTTCCTACGATCACAAATAGTCATTCATTTTTATTTACTTTTTAAAACTAGTGTTGGAAAAAATGTTTTCAAATTCTGCTGTTTAGTTTAATTCAGATTCATATATATTATTATAATTATAAGATGAGTCATATAGCAATCTACAATAACCCCAAAAAACAGTCCTTTAAAGATATTATTAAAACTTTGCTCTAAAATCAACAAGAGGGCAATTATTAGGGCAGTTTTAAATTACATGAGATGTTTTATGTTTTAAATAGAAATACACTATTAGAATCAGGATGTCAAAATATTTTATATTTTACATACATTGTGCAAAAAAAAATTGCCTTCCTAATACATTTTAATACAAATAAATGTAGCCTGCCCTAAAACGTATTATGTCTACTCTTAATATACATTCAGGCTATTTATTCCCTGCACCAATAAATTTCAAATATTAGTATTTCTGAATTTATTACTGCAGGGGAAAGTTCACCGAATAAGATATTATCTGCCAATTAGCAAGCATCGAAAATGCCAAACGAGATTTTGGCGAAATCTCTGCAGAATTTGCAAACCACCACAAGTGAACGGATGTACTCCGAGACATGTCAAAAAACGTTATTGCAATTGCAAATAGCATCTACGGTTAATTTGACTGGCTCTAAACATAAAAATATTTTGAATTGACAATTCTAAACCGATTAATTCCTTTTGAACGCAATCTTCTAAGAAAATAAAACGTTTCATTATAGTTAAGCAGCTGTTCTATCTATTTCTATGCTAACTCTTAACATAGTTCTTCTTACTATTAACATAGTTCTGCAAAATAAGTCTTTTATGATAATAAATGCAATTCGGGATTTTCCGATATCGAATCCAGTAAAGTATATGGTATAGTAATAAAATTTGAGTCTTCAAATAAAAAATTCAAATTTAATGCAAGTCACTTCAGCTTTAGCTCATTCGATTTTTTCAAG
>JAUTXW010004169.1:0-73121 GCA_030620095.1 Kuschelorhynchus macadamiae | reverse complement strand
TGCTCTTTTGGATTTTGTGAGATGTTCAGACCAATACTCGGTCAAATGCTCTTTGCTCGGCAGCATCTCCACAGTATTGGTTTGAGCTTTAGTGTTACTGATAACCCGATAGAACTATCTTCGATTGGTGTTAAAAACCCAGTTCTGCCGTTTTCTCTTTGGGCATTTGTTGTATCTCTGCAGACGTTTCGCTTTAGCTGTTAGTTTTTGCTTTAGTGTATCTTGATACTCTTTTATCATCAATTTCCTGGCAACTCTCAGGCACCTGTGAAGAACGAACCTGAGTATCTATAATGGCAATCAATCTCTTACCACCAGTGATATACACATCAATAGGGGAATTTACCAAGGAGGCTCGTTAAGTCCACTTTGGTTCTGCTTAGCGATGAACCCCTCTCCACGTCGCTCAACAACACAGAACATCGCTTTAACAATAAAGCCAATAGAGACGATTCCCGAACCATATCCCACCTTCTGCATATGGATGATATTAAGCTCTATGGCGGAAACCATAGTCATAGCTTGAAAGCTTTTTTAATTGATTCAAGCGATGAACCAATGAGAGATCTACAGGTACCTAAGATTCCAACAAGCTAGACTGCTCCAGGAAGCAAGAAAAGACGAAGATGAAAGATCAGTACGTTCAAAGAGAATAGAACTGAACACCGGAAATCTCAGTACAGCAATTAACACCTGTGCTGTGTCCGTGCTGCCCTACAGTTTCGGAATCCTGAAATGGACTAACCCGGAGCTAGAGGGACTACAACGAACTACTCCCCTAATGATAACCAAGTACAAGTCACACCATCCAGGGTCGCCAACCCTCCAAATGACCTTACCATGAAGAGAAGGTGTAAGATCCCTTGTTGATTTGACCAATTCGCACTCCCGACAGCTACAAAAATTGGGAGGCTTCTTCACCAACAAAGCACAAATATCAAGCCTCTACCGCATAGTGACCTTAAGTGACAACTCATAATCTCCACTCAATCTCGCAAGTGACAACATCATACTAAAGTCACTTTCAGATCCCGACAACAGTGGGCTCAGATGGCACTGCACGGCCGACATCACATTGACTTGAATTACCCACTCATAGATAAGGAAGCATCCAACAGGTGGCTGAAGGATGGACAACTATTCCCAAGGATTTGTGATGGCAATACAGGACCAAGTTATTAACACACAAAATGACACGAAATTTATCATCCAAGACTGGTCCGACTGAATCCGATAAGTGTCGAAAATGTAGCGACAGACCGGAAACTATACAGCATAAAACATCTGGCTAAACTTACTTAGCAAACACGGACTACCCCAGAGACATACACCAGAAGCTTGCCAATAAATATGGGCTCAGACAGCTTATTTGGTTTTTAGATGCCGCTGTGCCGAACAATAAGAACGTGTTGGATAGATATCAAGAGAAAAAGGCCAAATATGCGTATCTGGGCATAGAGATACAGCAGATGTGGCTATTGAATAAGGTTCATGTGATACCGATCACCGTATCATCAACTGGACTAGTCCAAAAATACCTGAACAGAGTCTGAAGATCATAAAACTGCATACTAACACCTTTATCGACATCCAGAGACCAGTCCTGCTCAGAGCTTGCCACATGGGAGAAAATTTTTACACATAGAACTAATAGAAACCAGCCCACGCCTTTTGATGCATGCATCCGACATGGGGTTGAAAACCAACATTTGTTGAGAAATTGATTGTCAATTTGGATAATAATAATAACCATATTAGTAATAATAATATTAATACCAATAATAAGTCTAGCAAGTTAAATGTTGGCTAGCCTAAAAGAGGAACCATTGGCCTGCTTGCTAATTTTTCCCAGTTGTGGGTGCGGCCTAAAAGTTCCTTTAAGGGGAACCTTTGATTTTCATATTTAAAATGCTTAATTAAGCGTTATTAATGTATTTGTCGTGGCGCTATTTTAAGCAGTCTTCTTAAACATAAACTACATAACTTTGAAATGACAATAATAATTGCAGTTTTTAACGTCCTATATTTCCAATTTTGAACAAAATATTTTAAATTAAAAGGATATAGGAGTAACTGCTAGGATGACACGAGCAACGACCCATTTACATCCCTTCACCGTTCAACTGCAAAGACCAAGGACCTCACTTTGTTGTTAGTTCCTTTGATCCCAGAAAATCCCAATTATAGAACGTATTTCTAGCAAACGCCTTCTTGTAATCTGCAAGTCTTTAAATCTCGCAAAATAACTTTCTCTTTCTTGATTTAAAGCAACTTCGGTACCTAGTACTTAGGACTGTGATACAGGGATTAATTGGTATGAATTCAACAAAACGGTACAAAATGGCGGTTTTAAAAAATCTGAGAAAAGCTACTTATTCAATTTATTTTATATCAAGCCCAAAACTTAAGTGAGGCATAGGTAGAAACTAGTAAAATATTGGTACGAATCCAATATGGTGGAACAAAATGGCACCCAATAAAATTGTTTGAAAAGACAGTATACGAAGTAAGTTGTGCGGAACTAAATTTGATTACACATTACGATACCTACTAAAAGGAAGGGTTCATCACGAGGGAAATTCTGGGTAAAGAAAATTTATGGATCTTTTAACTTCATATTGACTGTATAAAACCACATTACTGATGGTACTTAACACAAAGTGTAGTCATCATTTGATAAAAAGTGTGTGTTGCTACTATAAAAAGTTAAAAAAGTTAGGCCAAAAAAAAATAAACGGTATATTTTACAAATTGCGGTGCTCAGATAAAATATCATGAAATGTATTTTAATACAACAAAGACCTAATATATTATAACGGGAAAAATATACACGAGATATTTTCTTCTTTTTTCATAACGCCTCCGCTAAAAATGCTCATACAATTGAGTTTTTTTGCAGTGGCTGATATATTTCAGCACACCTGGGCGTTCTTTTTAAAATGTAATAATAAAAATGATTTGTTATGCGATTGTGAATTTTTGTCCGTAGTGTTATTTCTGGAGACAAAGAGTTATAATAACATTGCTAATTTTTGTGGGCCGTGTTTTGTTAATTTTTTTGGAGTTACATTCCATTTGATTATTTCGCTGACTTTATGTAAAATTATATTAACCAGATTTTACAGGGTGTCACATTTTGGTTGCAATTGGGCTTATTTTAAAAAATAGATCCGGTTAAAGCGTGCCTGAACTACTTTTTTGTGAAACGAAGATGCCACAATCAAAATAGTCATAGCCTTCTTAGTTTCCGAGCAACAGGGCGATATTAAAAATATTACATTTTCAGTAACCCCTTTGTATCTCAGTTGTCAGTTGTCAACTCGTCAAAAGCTGAAAAGTAGTTCTTTTAGAAATGTTTACGTAGAATTTAGTGGCGTAGCCAGTCTATATATTACTGTTTTTGCAATATTGACCAATGCTTGTTTTTTTTTAAATGGAGCAACTCAGATTTTTTGAAATGAATAACTCAGCAGAAATCTGTACTCACACAGCATACTTAACCTTAAGTAGCAGATCTATCAACACTTTAAAAATGGCGGCTGGGCGCCAAAAATTAAAAGAAAAGTAATGAGCTGATTTTAAAAAATAAAGCGGCATTAAAGAGAGGTTCAAAATACCTTTCTTATGAGGTATCGAAAAACCTCCGTTTCCATATAATTTTTTTCTAACATGGCAACCAGCCGCCATTTTAGAAGTTTTGTGTTTGATTTTTACGTTCAAAAGTAGCAAATGTAATCCTAAATGTCGGATATAAATTTCCCTTTTTACTACAAGGCGAAATTGAAAATATGGAATTACCTCGGTTATCCTTCCACATGTCGCAAAGATAAGAACTTCCCTGGGAACTGTTCATTTTTTAAATTTGACGCAAATCTTTTTATTTTGAGCACGGACCTGGATTTGTTATTTATTTCTTTTTCTTTAAAGTTATGACCTCCCAAATACAATAATGTATCACACTTACCCAAAAAATGTTGTTTGTTTTTCACACACACCTAATCAAAGAAATCCGTATACCCATCTCTCTCTAACAAGTTGTTCCTTATGGGAATTTTCATTATTATAAATTTTTGGGTACAGGTGTGATTCATCATTGTATGAAATACATCCTGATCTATATATAAAAAAACATAGCCTTGGGTCAAATATAAAAAATGACAGCTCGCAGTGAAAAAACTGATTTGCCTCTGGATTCTACGTAAAAAAACTATATAAAAGTCAGTTTTTATCTTTGCGATAAGTTAAATATTTTCAATTTCGCCCTGTATCTGAGAAGCTAGATCAAGTGGGATATGAAAATTTTGTTTACGGCGTCGTAAGTTTCACAAAAAATAGTATACTGTCGCAAAAATTGCTACTGACACTCAATAGAATCAACTAGTTAAAAGACGAGTACAGCTAGCGCCTAAATGAATATACAAAACAACACCAGAGTCACCAATAGGAGCAAAACTGACATTTGTGATTACCAAGAGACATCCGAAATCTTCGCCGGACTTGTTACTCTATTTACCACGGGGCAGCAAATGGCCACCTGTGGCGAAACTCATAACCTAGGAGTAGTAAATCAAAAGTAGGAAAATATTAGCGCGGGAAGAACTAGTATATAGTAGAAAATGGATTTTTTTTTGAGATGACCGCCAAAGCAATGGAATTTGACAAACTATAGACACGTGTTTCTGACTTAAGGTCTTCATCAATACAGTCCACTAGTTGAAAGACGAGTACAACCTTTGGGATGACCGCTAAAGTAAGTTAAGTTCATAATTTTTGTTGTTCATTGTTCGGGTGTCGGGAACAACAAAAATTATGAAAGCAATAAGTAGTCTTACCATATGTAAAAGGCACAACAGACAAAATCGGAAGAATTCCTAGGAGACATAACAAACAAATAATATATAAGCCACAAGCAACTATAGGAAAACTGCTTAGAAACCCAAAAGATAAAATCAAACTGGAAGAAAACCTCGGAGTATACAGCATTCCGCGCCAGAACTGTGAAAAGATGTACGGGGGGCAAACTAACAGGCGAATATCAGCAAGAGAGGAAGAACATAAACTCAGCATCAGAAACAAACCTCAGTTCTATTCGTACATCATCAGGAAACCGGCCACAAAATAAATGTCGATGGGTGTAGAGCGATTACCAATATAGAGCATTATAAGACCAGAATATTCCGAGAAGCCATAGAAATTGAAAAACAAGGTGATTTGAACAAAGAGATGAATCATTAAAACTACCAACAGTATGGGAGACAATAATCGACAAATCTAAAACCACAAAAGGCAAGCGCAGTTAACGCAATAATCTTTGGTTCCGTGTGGGAGTATAAAAGGAAGCGTCGCAGTCACCAATACTTCAGTTTCTATTGGGACGCGAGAAAGCTTCGAAAATGCCAAATGTGATTTTGGCAAAGTCAACAAAACTATATGTACACCCGGAATGAAAATACATTGTATTTTTCATCCGTGAAGGACTATATATTTATATATATTATATATATATATATATATATATATATATATATATATATATGTATAAATATGTTTATATATATATATATATATATATATATATATATATATAAATTTTGCAGCCTTTTTTTCTTTCTTTAAATAATTTATACATATTTTGGGTTGAATTTCACCGACACTGTTCCTTGTTTTAGGTGTAGATGTGTAGTGCATGATCACTTGTATATTCGGGTACAATTCAACCTAAAGCTCCCAAATGATGTATAACGACGCAATGAATAAACGGATACATGTTTAGCCAATTAGCTATTCCCGATTTAATTAATTTAAACATAACAATAGATTGCGGTAGGTCAATGAGTCTAGGCTAAACCATTGTAGTTGTGCCAGGAGGATAAACAAAAAAAACTCAGTGCAAATTTAGCTTCAGAATTAACTATGTGTACTTCTTGCGATTTTTAAAATCTAGATGCTCGTTTAATTGATCTTTAGATTCTCTAAATCGTTTTATTTAGTTTTCCAATTTACACTAATATTTATCATAATACTCTACATTTATTAATTTTATTATTGAATATTTTTAAAGCAAGGCAATTTTAATCATTCGTAGTTTTCTTAAGTACAATTAGCTCAGTCATTTTTTGGATGATTAGTTCTATGTTTTAAAACAGGGTAACTAATATTTAAATAGGCTTTCGTGCATACAGAGAGTTCAGGTTCTTCTAAAACTCATTAAGATTAGGTTGGTTGGGTAACAAATATAATATCTCTAAGAGACCTGGTTTAATAGTTGCAGAAAAGAAAAACCACGTCTCGGTCTCAGTCAAGTGGTTTAATACAGTACACACAAGTATTTTCGATGAAGTAACTGGAACTTGGCGTCGGCACGTTCTGTTTAAGCTGAGACTACGTAGTTATTACCAAAATGGGGAACAATTTTAGGGAAACTATTTCGTGAAAAACATGTAACTGTCGCTGTGACTATTACGTAGATGGTACGGAATTGTGCGGTTTCGTTTAAGTTATTAATTATTCCTTATTTCCGTTTTTATTTAATCTGTTTTCAAAATATGTATGGTTCTTTTTAATACAAACAAAACAGTTATGGCGACTACAAACACTTAAATTGGGAAAATGGTGTAGAGCGTATATAGGATACGTTATTAGTTGTTGAGGTAGGATACATGGGTTTCACTTGGTTTCTAGCTATGCCAAAGACTTAAAATTAAAACGCAGTCATTTTTTTGGTGAATATGGTGATAATAGTCGTAAAAAAATGACGCGCGTCAAATATATCTGCCAATTTAAATCTCAAAAATTTAATTTTGGCTTTTGGTTTAAATAGTAATTATTGTTAAATATCTTATTATAAATAGTGATTCTGTTTTTAACGTGATGTTCAATCTGTATGCATTTTTAGTCTTTATACTCACAAAAATAAACGTCATAGTTAAATATTTATAGGGGAGATGAAAGTAAACAATGGCTTTCTATTCGACTTTTACTTTGAAGTTAGCTGTATTTCTTTACTGAGAAAATGGGGTCTACCACTGTCTACGATGCTTTTATAGTTTTGGATTCTTTAAATACCCAGGTGTCACATATACTCAATTACTTTGAAGTGTTGAACACTAATGTGGTACGTTACGATGTTTCTTTAAAATACTGCTTTATGTTGTTTTATACAGGTATGACATAACCAAGTTATGATATTTTTAATTTTCTATAAAATGTGGATGAATCACGAAAGCCACTTTTTTCTTTTGGGACGTGATGCCATTGCCACTTTAACTTGTTACTCATAGGTTATCGTTTACAACACATGCACAACTAATTGAGATTGACAAGTTCGGACCGAATATAATGGAGTTTAATGGCTGTATACCAAATTATAGTGAGTTTATAAGGACAGTGGCAACAATAGTATAACTAATTTAATTGATGGGTTTGGCCATATTGCTGCTAAAATCGTTTTTGTTTACTTTTTGCTTACGTGGGTTTTTTATGAGGTTTGTTGTTTTAGTGTATTATTTTATTATTTTTTGTGATTATTAAAATAAATATTGATTTAAATAGTTCTAAGCCATTGGCCATATGGAGAAATGTGTTTAAGCCAGTTTCACCTGCGTTTTGCTTGTAATTATAAAGTGTTTGTGATGAATTTGTAAATGACTATGGCCGTAAATAACATAACTTTAAGTTTACTCCAAGACTAGTTATTAAATATTGCATATTGCACATTATTATGTTTTGGTTTTATTTTGCTGTAAATAACAATGTTGTTTCATGTCTTAGTGTATGTTTTACTTTATTCAGTACCACAATTTGAGGTAGAAGCTCTCAAAGATTAGCATGAAAGAAACTTTATTTTGTAGGCCTTCTTCAGTACATATTACATTACTAAATTCACTTGGGAGACAACTGTCATTAATCTTTTTATTTGTTAAAAATATAAATGAAAAAGTAACTGTGTACTAGATAGTTCGCATAGATTATTAGAGTAAAGCATTAACATATCCCTATATTTACAACTGACGCTGACAGAGGTTGCCAGTGTAAAGTATATTTCAAATCTTTTCTGCGGCATATTGCTCTTTGTAGATTGAAATTAATAATAATTTCATTAATTAACCTTTTAGCTGGTCTAATTTTCTTGTATTAATGTGTAAAAGTAGATTAATTTAGTCATATTTTGGAAAAACTAACGATACTATGTGTGCGCCTATTTAAACCTTTAGAAATTTTGCGTCAATATGGTGGGTGGGTTTCTATTGTTGCCACCGTCCTTGTCACTGTAGACCAAATCTCGTACCAGCGAAAACTCATGTACAAGAGGTAATAGTTTCCTTGTAGTAAATAATTACTGTAATTCTCACTTCTAGTTGCAACCAAAGAATAACGACTGGTAATAGCCAATTCAAAGTAACAACTTTTTCCACACTGCAACGACTCGTTTTACTTTATAGTAATACCTTATGAGAGTACATTTGGACGAAATGGCGTAGGCGCTGCTGGGTTCAGGAAGGTTCTGATACTTAAAAGTTGTAATTTACTAAACAGATTAGAAGCAGTAACTTTGAAAAATTACTATTACGTCACTAAAAAGAAATGGCGGCCTTGGAGTCAATTTCGTAAGTAGTTTCTTGGCAATAGTAATTATATAAATACTTTACATAGGAAATTACTATAAAGTATTTTTCGCAGTAACAATTACATATACAATACTTAAAAACGTGCAACCCAAAGTGTTTATTGATATATAGTAGGATTATTAGTAATAAATACGTAAAAACCCTTAAAGAGTAGTAGTTGAAACAGTTATGGCTACTTTAGTGCCAGCTGGTATAGATCCTATAGGCTATATCCCGCATTGAACCCATATTATCACTCTTTACCTATTGCGTTGGTCCGTATATATTTGCTTGATATTGTATTTCTAAATGGTTTTCGTTAATAATCCTCTTGTTGTTGTGTTAGAGTGGTATATTATTTGGGGTTAGGATCCAGTAAAAAACAAAAGTCTATTTTTAAATAATCGATGTTTCGCAATTTTATTGTTGCATCCTCATGACACATATAGATTTTATATACCCTGCATGAACCTCTTATTATCAGTATTTACCTATTTCATTGGTCTGCAAATATTTCCCAGATATTAAATTTCTATGGTTTTCGTTAACGATCCTTTTTGTTGTTACGTTAGAGTGGTATATTATTTGGGGTTAGGACCCAGTAAAGAAACAAAAGACTTTTTTTAAATTGTCGACGCTTCGCAACTTGTTGCATCCTCAGGACACATATAGGTCCTATATCATACATAAAACCCATTTTATCAGTCTTTACCTACTACGTTGGTTTGCAGATATTCTCGAGATATTATATTTCTAAATGGTTTTCGTTAACGTTCATCTTGTTTTGGATACAGTAAAAAAAAAACAAAAGAGTTTTGTTTAAATTGTCGACGTTTCGCAACTTCATGGTTGCATTCTCAGGACACATATACAGATTTTATATCCTGTATGAAACCTATATTATCAGTCTTTACCTACTCCGTTCGTTCGCAGATACTTCCCAGATATTAAGTTTCTAAATGGTTTTCGTTTACTATCTTCTTGTTGTTAGAGTGGTGTATTATTTGGGGCCAGAAAATATCGGCGGACCTATTCAATGTAAAGACTACTTATTGAATTTATTTTAAATTGCCCAGAAGTCAAGTCTGGCTTGGTAGAAAAGATATGGTAAAATACTGCTATGAATCCAATACGGTAGAACCAAATGGTGCTCAATAAAAATGAAGACAGTATATGTAACACATATATACTATGACTATGTACTGAACTAAATAGGTTCACACTTTACTATTCCGAACAAATGAAAATAATAGAAAATTAAAATGATATATATAAATATATATGAAAATATATAGAGTCCGGAAGAAACAGAGACATGAAGAATACCTGCAAAAGTATAAAAGTTACACAAAAAATCTGTCAATAAAAAGATTAGATATTAAGATGATGTATATTTTAAAAACACTCTTGTCTATACAGGGTAGCTCAAAAAGACGTGGCAAATTAAATTCATGTTTTTTTTCGCTAGGATGTTGATCATTTTGATATGAGACTATTTGGGTTTAAAGTTTGGGGTTTTGAAAATAATTAAGGTTTTATGAAAAAAAGGTAATATTGAGGCTTCAGTTAAAGTAACAAAAAACAGTTAAATAAGGAAAATTTTCACCGGAAATTGTTGTCTACTAACGAGCTATCCATTGAATATTTAGTAACGTTTTTGCTAAATATTTAACATCATCTTAATCGAAACACCAATTACAGTTTTTTTTTTCAAACTCAATTACATCTAACGTGTGTGTCAAAAGTGGCTATGAAGATAAAACATTTTTATGTTTATGTCAAAAGAAAGCTGTGATTTTAATTCAGCATTGTGTATTAATTTTTGTCAATGTGTTTTGATTTACTACTGAAAAATGTCTCATGCCTCGATTCAGGAGATGGTGATAGTGATATGTATCTTAGGAGAATGTGAAAAAATTGTTTACTTGCTAGTAGAGTCTGTGCCGCAAGATAACCAAATGCAGTGAAAATGCCAAGGCCAGAACCGTTGCAAAGGATTATGGAGAAGTTTATTTAAACCGGAAATGTCGCATATATCAATCGAAAAATTATAAACTATACTGACACCACTGAAGAAAATCTTATGTCCGTATTGTTAAAACTTCAGGAAAACCTTAACGTGTCTGCTTCAATAATTGCGAACGGCGTTGGTATCTCAGAAAGAAGCGTAGGAAGAATATTAAGAGAGCACAGGTACCATGATTATCACATGGAGCTACATCAAGAATTGTACGGTAATAATTTCGAAAATAGAATGACGTTTTGTAATTGAATGTTTAACAAGATTTAAGAGATTTCGAATAATTGAACATTTTATTTAACGAAGAAACCACTTTCAAAAGCAACTGAAACGTTAATAGGCATGATATGCATTACTATGCAACCGAAAATCCTCATTGGATGCAAACCATTATTTATCAAAATAGATATTCAGTCGATGTTTGAGGTCCCTACCTGGTTTTTAGAAGTTTAGATTGGTAGAAGAATAGCTAATATTAGTATGGCAAGATATTTAATCCAACATGTTGAGCCTTGGACAAAGTATACCTTTTGGTATGATCACGATGGAGCCATTTCTCATTTTTATCTAGTTCTAAGAGAATTTTTAAATGAATGAAAAGAGAAAAATTGGGTTGGAAGAGGTGAACCAACAGTATAGCCTTCAAGAATACCAGACCTGACACTTCTTGATTTTTATCTTTAATGTTACATAAGACAGCTCCTACAGCTGTCTATTTATTATTTACAACCTACGATACACAAACAAAAGTATAGCTCCATCTTTCTCGAGTGAATGACTTCAGTTTGGAATCAAAATTTGAAATCGCAAATGTTAAATATAGATAGAATAATTAGATATTTACTATATTAAATGTACTAAGGAATGTAAATATATACTTTCCTTATATCTATGAATTAAATTCAATATTTTGTTGCCTATAAGCTTCTGAAATAATGTATGTAATAAATTTTATATAAATCTTCGGCATTCCTCATTTTGTATGGATAAAAATAAATCGTATTAATACTAGAGACCCAACTATGAACAACACAGACAACATGAACAACAAACACCGCATAAACACACAACATAACCATATATTTGCTTTTATCTATAAACGCCAGATAAAAATAGTGAAGCCATTTAAGAGAAGAACAGAAATAATAATGATCTAAGAAATGTAAAGAATGCATTTTTTCATATTATTTTATAGACGAAACCAGTCTTTTGGGAGGAGGAATATGGGCCTATGGTTAGAGGAAAGAGTTTTAGATCCCTTTTTCTGAACAGGCTGTACACGAGCAGATTTCCAGCTTTTAGGAAAAATGTCCTTGTCATAGGATGTTTGGAATAACCTGGTGAGGATAGGGGCTAATTCAAAAACGTACTTTTTTAGGACTATGGCCGGACCAGAGGGCTTTGGCATTAGGTGTTTCGAGACTATGTCGTACCTTTTTAACCCTGATGGTAATTTCGTGCATATTCTATGGCAAAGTTTGTACTTATGGTAGGGGAAAGTGAAGAGCTCACATTTTGAAAGCAAAGAAATGGTGGGTTGTTTACATACTGCTTTGTACAAAACTAAACAAAAGTGGCCTGAAGCTCTAATAGTCCGAATGGATACAAATATCCCAATATTTCATTGACAAATATTTCCTTGTGTTTTTCAATGTACTATGTTAAAATGGGATATCACATTTTAACAGGTTATAACTCAAAATCGAATACAGATATTAGGATGTGGTTTTCACTAAATTTCTTATTTGTTTGTTTTCAAGTACTTGCCTACGTTTATGACAAGTCAATAAATTTCTGAAAATAGCGAAAAAAAATTTTTTTTCCAATGCAGGTTAAGGGCTTATTTCAAACGGAACACCTTATATTCCTAACACTCATTTAAAAGCCTGATCCTTCCCCTTTCGAAAAACATATAATTTGTTATAACCTTTCAGAACAGAAACAACAACAACAACTAATCTACATTAATTTTATTAGATATAGCAGAACAATCGCATTAATTAAATTAATAAACCAATACATTAACTGCTGAATATGACCTCCATTTTCTTCAATACATGTACTTATGCGAATAACAAAATTGACAAAAGCATTTTGGAGCACTTCTGCCGTAATTGTATTAGAAATGTTAATTACGTTATTTCTGAGTCCATTTAAATTTGCAGGAGTAGGACTACAGCACCTTTCTTTAAAATAACTCCATATAAAAAATTGGGTATTGTCAAATCAGGAGAATAGGGAGCCCATTCGATGTGGCCAACTCGACATATCCAGTTGTTTCCCAAAGTTGTGCTTAATGAATTCCTTGCTGAAAAGTGAGGTGGGGCATCATCTTGTTGAAAATATACATTATGCAGTATTCCTTCTTCTTCCAGTTGAGGGTACAAAAACATATTGAATAATTGTTTCCAGTTACAGTTTTCACTTGGAAAAAGAAGGATCTCTTTAAAACTCGTTGTAAGCTCTAGGATTTTCGTCATCCTAAATCCTGAATGTAGGTTTATTTACTCTTCCACTTACTGAAACTTTGCTTCATTCATGCAATTCTAATAATGTCAGGAATTGCATCCGGTTGATTTCTAAACAAATCTAATAATTTCTCACATATGATATATATCTTTTCAATAATATGATTTTCAATTTTTTGATAAGTTTGTATCTTATATGCTTTAAACTTAATTGCTTTTAAAAAATTATGTACCTTACTCTTTGACATGTTTAAGACTGGGGCGATTTTTCCAACAGATATTTTATTATTGTTTATTGTTAAAACTTCTTTGACCCTTAAAATGTCTCTCTGTTTTGTCTTTTTTTCCTTTCCATTGTCCCAGTTTCTGAAAATTTTCTTACCTAGCTTAGGATTGGTTTTCGAGTAGGCGAATTTCTTTCAAAAATTGTTCTGAATCTTTTTCTCGTTATTGTAATAGTCTTAGTGCAGAGTAAAACGGACTGCGCCTTTTCTCTTTGGGTAAACATTTTTTAATCACGTAAATAATTAATAACAATGTGACACTTTTGTCAAAAAATGTCGGATGAAGCTACGTTTCACCTGAAAATTTGGGTGACAAAAAACCTAGAGCTTACAACAAGTTTGAAAGAGATGCCCCTAAGTTAAATGTATGGTGTGGTGCGTCAAAAACAAAAATTTATGAACCGTTTTTTTTGTCAACAGAAAACTCTTTCCAATAAATTAATATAGATTAATTGTTGTTGTTATTTCTGTTGTTTATTCTGAAAGATTATAACAAAACATAAGTTTTTAGAAAGGGGAAGGACCAGGTGTTCTATTTGAAATAAACCCTCAATCTGCATTAGAAAAAAAATTTTTTGGCGCTATTTTCAAAAACTTAATGAAACTGGGCAACAACGTAGGGAAAACTTGAAGCAATTCTAAGAAATTTAGTGAAAACAGCATTTTATTATCTTTACTCGATTTTGAGTTATAACCTGTTAAAATGTGATACTTTAGAGATAGACACTAGGGTGGAGCGAAAAAAATTTTTTTTCCGTTTTTTCAAAATTTGGATAATGGCTAGTAGCCAAAATGTTCTATCTATAAGCACTATTTCCTGTGCAAAATTTAAACTTCCCACTATTTTGTTTTGAGGGGTCACACCGACTTCAAAGTTATAGTAATTTAAGTATATTACTATTTTTTTATTTTGGTTAAATTATGTCGGATTTTCGCTAGTCCATGGCATATTTTGAAAGAGATAGGCGATGAACTACCCAGAACTCACCACGTGGAGGTATCCGACCTAGAGTTCCTCCCTCCCTCCCACCCATATCTTTACAATTCAGTTAAATTCTTTTTTGGTTTCGAAAACTGGCATTTCTAATCGGGATTGCAGTTTTGCCATTACGTAGCCGTCTCTAGATTCTTCTCCTGAAACGGTCAGTGAAGCTTCAGATACTATCTTTACCATTCTTTCTACATTTTGTGTATGACATGGAAACTTCACTAAATCCATTTCAGGTACTGTTTTAATTAGCTGATTTAGGTGATCATTTGGTATTCCTGGTAAAATAGGTGGTTCATTTAGTTCACAATTCTGCCAATCAATTAATTCATGATATGTCGTTACTTCAAAATTTATTTTAGGTATTATAAACTCTCTCATACCTTCATGAGTCACATTTCTTGCTTTCATAATACGTCTTAAAGCTAGTTCTCGCAGATAACGTTTTTCATCATTTAGCATACATAGCAATATATTTTCCGGGTGTGCGAAATATGCATTTCTTTCTATTACCGGATCTAGAACTGCCAAGATATTTTTTGGTAAGAACCTTGATCGGCGAATCATTCCCAATAAATGTTTTGGGCCATCTAAACAAGATAGTTTAATTTTAATGTTGAACCAAGTCGGCGCGTAGACCTTAACTACAAAAGAGCATAGAATCTTGAGATTAGTTGAAGGTTCTTCCGTTGCTGCATACAAACGTAAAATTCGGTTGGCACAGGTAAGCCATCTAGAATGGGCCAAGGGTCCTGGGTTTCATGTTTCGAATAAATACTTTTGGTCGGTACTTAATATAGCAATATCTAATTCGGGCAATTCAGCTTGTATAGGTTGAAAGCGTACAACGGGAAATTTTTCGCATGTTTCTAATAGCTTACCAATTACTCCGGAGAAGGCCCGAGGCCCTGTTGTTGAACCATCTAAAAAATGCAATAGGTGCCTTAACGGTAATTCATTTGCATGAAGCATACAGATGAACCACTGTAGTGGCCTCTCTAATTTTTTTTCAAGCTGCACTATTACTCCGTTCTTGCGTCCAGTATTCACAACAGTACCATCACAGCCAATAACCACTACACTATCTACGTTAATTTTGTTCATTAGAAAAGTATACAAAGAGAATGTAATATCTTTAGCGGTTCCTGAACTTGGAGAAACATGTCCTAAATAGTTTGATCCGGGTTCACTTAAAACTACAATATGTTCTTCCACAATAACTTTTTTATACTTTTTTTGTTCAATAGTTTCGTATGTAATGGTTTTGTCCTTGCGACCGTCAAAATAAATTCCTTCAATGTCGCTTTTAACTTCACTCTTTTGAATCGCTTTTCTGACATTTTTTCTTGCTCGCCTAATTTTGCTTCTATCTATAACTTTAGACTTGTCTTGTTGAGTTACTATCCCAACATCCTGGAGAACCGCACTTGCCAACATCCCAGCAGCCCTGTCTGAAACTCCCGTTCTGTCGCACACTAATGCCAATTTGTTTATATTAATTCGCATTTGAGATGTGCTGGGAGCATCTAATGCTCTTGAAGGTGGTTGCATGCTTTTTGTGGAAAAAAAATTACACTCATCTCTCTCTGAGTCACTGGTCGAACTTTTGTCTTCATCCGGATCATTAGGATCGACAGAAGCTAAGGTTACCGCTGAATACGCTTTGGTTTTTATCTCTTCTATTTTGCTTATTCGGGCAGCTCGTCTCTTTAACGATTTACTCGTTACAATATCCACACCAGCAATAACCATTTTTCTATCTCGTCGCTGATCTATTAAAAATGCTTGTTCTTTAGTAGGAACTTTATTCAAACACTTGCACTTCTTGAAATCAGGACATTTACAAAAACTTATGTCAAACAGTTTCTTTTGTGCCCCATTTAAAAATAATTTGGCCTTTGCATCCCGTCTAGACGCTGGCAACTTTTTAACCTTTTTATATTTCTCAAAATAGTCCTTTAACATTTGAAAAATTCTGCGGTCACTCAAACATGGCAAACAAGCTTTGTCCCATACACTTTTAACATCTCGTAAAACAGTGTTCGCAACTTCAGGAAAACCTGGCTCTTTCTTACATTTTTGTAACAATTCGAACCTCACATACAAATAATGCTTTATAACATCACAATATGTGGGCAAAACCGTAGTATTTAGTTGTTTGGAAGTCCCAAAAACTGTGCAAAATACGTCTTTCCGCGTTTCCGGCATATTTCTTTTTCACTATTAGCACTACTTACAGTACAACGGCATGAAAAACACTAACTCAACTCGCCTGACGCAGAAAACGAGATAACGGCACTTCCGGGAATGCGTATTAATGAGCCCAATACAGTCTGTGCTACGTTGCCAGTTGTTGTAGGGAATATTAATTGTTATTACTAAATGGGAAACTTTGTGAGTAGTGTGACCCCTGAAAGAAGTTTACAAAAAAATTAAAATTTTTACCATATATTCAACTAATAAGTAGAAAACTTTTAAGCACTAGCCGTTGTTAAAATTTAAAAGTTCACTTTTTCGCTCCACCCTAATAGACACCCTGTATTTAAAATTACACGGGGTTCATTAAATACTGCAGTTCATCGGAATGCAGGTCTATTCAAAACAATCGCCAAAATGAGTTAACGATGTTATTTACTGAAAAAAGGGGCTTATTTGAAAAGAAGCCTTATACAGACTCCTAATCCTCAAGCTACGCTCACCTCAAAAATGTCAAACGGGAAGGCGTGTCAAATGATGTCTCGTTTGAAAGGTCTTTAGCATTTTTTACATTTTGATGGTAAATTGTTAAAACTCTTTAAGCGATTACTTGATCCTCTTTCCTTTTTGAAACTTTTACGGGAGGGACCGAAGGTTCACATAAGACTTATAATAAAATATGCCGTATTTTTTATTTCTTTAGCAACTCAAAACGCTTACAAATACAAAAGTTTTTTTACTAAAATTGTATATTCCTATACAAGTAAAACTTTTGACTAAGCGGTACCTGTCATAACTGATGGCTTTCCATTATTTTAAAGTACAGAGAAATATAAGGACAAATTTGAAGAGCCACTTATATGTATTCTAAAGTTCTTCACTCCACGTTATTAAGAGAGGGTTCTACCTTAAATTTTTAAAACTTGATCTCAGCAACCGGCAGTTTACATTTATTTAAGAACAAACTTCTTATATACATTTAATTTAACGATATTTACTTTTCTGAGAACTTTATGAAAATTATTTCATGTTTTGAAAGCCTTATTTTTGATACAGAAAAAATTTCCGAATAAGAATATAATTATATTTATGCATTATTTTTATTACAATTAGACACGGGAAAAATAATAGATTCACTAGATAAAAGTACTTCTTTTGCAAAAAAATATATTTGTACATTACATAGTTATACATTTTTATATACTACAAATTAATTCATAAATGAGATAGTAAAAAAAGTAATAAATACATACTTTTATAATTTGGGAAGAGCTTCTTTTTAATTTAAAAAATAAATATTAAAAAAACATTATTCTACAACTAAAAACGAAATAATTTGTTCAATTGTGTGAATAGACCAAATTTTATTTTTTACAGGCAAGTTACATCTGCTACTATATGATTTTAAAATTGTATTTTAAAATAGGTATCACATAAAGAGTCTAGCCATTTTGAATTTAATTTTAATTATATTTTATGAATACATGGTATTTAATTATTTGTAGGATACAAGCGAAAAACAAATTAGGTGTTACCTAGCAAAAAAGTGGTTTTAGTATTTAACTTTATTTATTTATTTATTACAGTAGCGGGCAACAACGTTAAGATTAGGCTATTTCGTTGATTATTTAAAAGTTTAACATATATATATGTTAGTAATAATTAATTAAATATCTTATCTCGTCAGTTTAGCAGCTACTTATATTTAGAACCACTGCAACAATGTTAGTATCTTCTTCTTGAATATAGATATTTTAACAAAAAGATGGTTTATTTCAATACAACTTAAAACATTTAAAAATAAAAAGACGTGAAATGCTGTATAAAAATAATATTTAAAGTAATGATAAAAAACTTGAAAAACCTAAATGACGGAATTTAATTAAAGTCCCCAATCTTAAATTAGCCATAAATTTAACACCTGAAAATATGTAAATATTATTCCCAAAATAAATCCTAAGAATCAAAATAAAATATCTTTAATAAACCCTCAACTTGGACAACCCACTGTATATTTAAATACCCAATAAACCACAAAGAAAAAAAGAATTTAAAATCAACCGTAACAACTAGAACTATGACACAGACTAACTTTATGTTTCTTGCTTCAAATCAAATGTTAACGTTTTCAAACTAACACGCCCTACCCTGAAGGCATTCTATTGGTCGTACAAAATGTACCCACCCAGTGGCATCTAATTAGTTTAAAACCACCACTAAAAATACATTAAAAAACGCAAAAAAACTCGAGAAAAACGGTAATCGATGAATCGGATCACTATGGCTGAGTGACCTATTGGAATAGTGTCGGGAGGTAAACGAGTATGCTTGTTTACGCAGTCAATCAATCACCGGATTTTCAAACAAGCATATAATCGCTTAAGATTCCCTTGCCATGTTTTATGGTTTTGTTATGTATCTTCCTATATTTTTATTTATTCTAAGTATTTAACGAACGCCACCAGTTTTCACATGTTTAGTCAAATCAGGCAATTGCGATCTGTAAATCGGTACACATTTGTAACCACAAATTTTACTCGTACAAATTTCGATTCGATGAACATAATGATTTAGAGTCTACATAATTGTCACTAGTGCGTTATTTTTACTGCTCTAAAAAATTTAATAAACACGGAATACTAATATTTGCTGTTAATCCTAATTTACAACCACTGTCGGATTTCACGTCCTGCTATGTTGACAGATTCATCGGAAACTGTCTGTACAACTCACCATTTATGACTGTTTTAATAGTACATTTTGTGTTATTGGTAATTAGATTTGACGTGATTATGGAATCCCTATCATTCAAATCTAGATAATCAAGTTTGAATTATTATTTGAAAATACTGAGTGGATTTAAAAAATTGCGAATTGCAAAAAGTTTTTTTACTTATTGATACACAAGATTCAAAGTTTTTTTAAAATATTTGAAAACTGTTTTTTTGTTGGCATGGTAGTAGAACCAAGTTTTAATTTAAATTTCGTAGTTATAGATTTAATCATTTATTTAAATAACCTCATATCTAATGCGAAATCTCAATGTTCAGCGGGACAAATGTAAGGTTTTTAGCGTCGATAAAAAAAATATTTTTTAGCAATTTTGTAACTAGAAAATACACTTGAGTGGGTAAACGTTCGTTCGAGCAGCATTGAGCAACCGTATTATGAATGGTTTTATATTGTCAGCCTTAGATATATAGCAGTGCGGTGGTGACTTGCGTTGGTCTGATTTCGGACGATAATCTGAGTAAAGCATCGAAGCGCGCGGCTACTACTTAGATGGATAACCTCCGGGGAAGACCGTGCTTCGTCCATAGACCGGTTGCTAACAATAGTTAGTAGTTGGCATGGCGTGGATCAGCAAAAAAAGGCAACCACGGTTTAACGTAAGGGGGCATTAGGCTCAGGCTTTCGCGGTATGTCCAAACATAAAAAAAACTTCTATATATATATATATATATATATATATATATATATATATATATATATATATATATATATATATGTATATATATATATATATATATATTCTATATTTCTTATATATATAGAAAGTTTGTTTCTTTATTGTTACAATTTTAAGTAATTTTTATTTTAAATTTTAGGTATTATAGTACAGAGTTATTCTTAATATTTTGAGCGGGATCTAGAAGCTTTATTCTAGAAGATAAAAAACGCACTTACACTTTGTTACCTTAAATGGATCACCCTGTATTTTTTATAATTACGTGGTTCTAAAACAACCGACAAAATTGATGAACATCATGCAACAAGAAAGAATGTGCTAGAAACATAAACAAAACTACACATAGGAATGCAATACCTGTTATAACAGAACAAGTGTCACATTTTAATGTTGTCTTTAAATATTAAGGTATCAAGTTCTATTTATTATACAAGGTGTTCTATTTAACAAAATAAATTCCAGGTTAAATATCAAAATTTGTGTATAAAACTTTCTTTTTATTTTCTAATTGCTTGAACACCCCGTTTGAAATGTAAAAAAACCCTGTACAGGGTAGAAAGAATTCTAAAATCGACAACTCTGGGGACCTATGGGGCCATCTTATAGGTCCATTTGTTCCGATCCATTGATTGGTAAAATTATTGTCCAGAAATAATCTCGTCATTCCAGAATTGTGTGCAGGAGCACCGTCCTGTTGAAAATAAATTTTGTTAATTTGCGCTAGAGGAACATCGTCAAGTAATTCAGGTATAGCACAAACTAGCGCTATATTTTATATACGCGTACAACATTGGGAAATGTAATTTGCTTCCAAGAAAACAAAAGAAAACGGCATCGTTTTGCATGGCCTACTGCAAAATTTGGGATGATAATTATAAAAATTAGGATTTTTGTTGTTGTTTATTAAAATAGACCCATACTATTATATATTTTTGAGTAGCTTTTAAAAGGACAAATCAATTTCTGGACAAATATAAAGGGTGTCCGATTTAAAAAAACACAACTTTGGGTCATATCTAAAAAATAACAACTCAAATGAAAAATATGACTACGCCACTGGATCCAGCGTAAAAAACTGCATAAGCAGCAATTTTTGCCTTTGCGTTAAGTTAAAGGATAACCGAGATACGAGGGGGGTCCCAAAATGCAACATTTTTTATTTCGCCCTGTATCTCATAAACGAAGAAGGCTATGAAAATTTTGTTTACGGCTTCATGAGTTTCACAAAAAATTAGCTCAGGTTCGTGAAAACCGCAAGGTTCTATCTTTAAAAATAAGCGAGATACCCTGCTTTTGCAACCAAATCCGGACACCCTGTACAAATACACATACTGTGTAGAAAACCTTAATAAAATTTATTTGATAAAATATTTTTTTAATAGTTATTTAAATAGCTATTTAAGACTTTTAGTAATGAGACTTTTGACGTTTAGCAGCAATTTGTGTATTTCATTTTCATATCAAATCTCTTATCAAGTGGACAAAAATGATGCACATACATATAGGTATTACATTCATAACAAAAATTTAAAAAATTACTAAAAGAACACACTTTTTAAATGTGTTCAGATTATTTGTTGCGTTTAGATGGACAAACAAAAATATTTTTTGGCTTTTTCGCAACGGAATAAAAATATTTAACTTTAAATTAATGAAGTAAATATTTAATATAATTATATACCTCAACATGTAGACTTAAAAACTTAAGGTAAATGATATAATTTCTTATACTTGCTTAAATAATATTGTTTATATTATGTATCGAAACATTCCGTAGACGGACTAGTCTACCTGTTGAGGTATGTAATTATATTAAATATTTGCTTCAATTAATTTAAAGTTAAATATTTTTATTCAGTTGCGAAAAAGCCAAAAAATATTTTTGTTTGTCAAGAAAATACTTGTAGTATAATCTCTCCGGTTACTGGCAATACCCGCAAAATTGCATCTAAGACCAACGGTGGCGCTGTATTTACTTCTTGATAATCCTGGCTTCAAGTTAACATACAAAAACTGTTGACTTAAAAAATAAGTAATTGGCCTCCATAACAAGATAGTTAAATATTCAAATAATTAATAATTAATTGCCTTGGAGGTATTTACAATCGATATTTTACCTAAATGTAAATTAACAAATATTGAAGCAAGAAAGTTGTTTGGATTAAGCTAAGAAACAACGTGTACTTAATAATATATTTTGCTTGTTTTTAGTTTTAACATACAACTCTGTTTAACTAAGGAAAATGTTATTTTTCCCACTATAGTTTGTAGAATTTTCAAATGTACATATAATTATTTAGTTTGTCGATACACTATGGCAATTAAAAAAGGTTTACACTTTTATAGTGTATCTAAAATCAATTGAGACAGAGAAAAATTTGGGGTACGCTCAATTTACTATACCCCTTATATAAAATACATTTATTTTTATTCAGTTGACAGGTCCTCGTGTATAAACAGGGGACCAGCGACACAATCAAAGTGGACTCTTTATAAAATTTATGGGCGGAGTATTAGAGTTAAGCACTTTGATTGGTTTTGTCCGCAATTCAATTGGTTAGATTTTTTTAGACGTTGATTTAACAAAAAATGTGCAAAAAAGATGTATTTTAAAATATTTGCGTCCCCTGCACTTATTCAGAGATCTCGGATCAGTGTCAATGCCGTAGAATAAAAATTTATTTTTAATCTATTCAATGTTTTACTTACCTTGTACAAGGAAAGTATTGAAATCGGTACTGCGTCGGTCTGTCTGTCGAACTGTCTGTTCGCGGCACCTAACCGATTGACTTAAAATTTTAGTCAAAAATTAAGAATCATAACCGGATGAAATGTTAAAAAAAATATTACTAAATAACTACTTAGCCAATGTGCCTAAAATTTTGCATAAAAACCCAGTATTATATAGAAAACAACTGATAAAATTTTGGTATGAATCCTAGATGGCGGAACAAAATGGCGGCTTAATAAAATTTTTAAAAATTCAGCATGAAAAAAATACTTAATTTAATTTTCAAATTGTGTGCCATAACTAATTGTGATATAGAGAAGAACTAATAAAATTGTGGTACTAATTCAAAATGGCAGAACAAAATGGTAGCCAACTAAAATATTTGTAATCGTGAAAAAAATCAATTTCTTAAGTTTTAGATATTTTCAGATTTTAGCGCCTCTAGATGCCCAAAAATATGTTTTATCAATTCCGTCAGTCCATCTGTCGGTTTGTCTGTTTGTCTGACGTTTCGCGACATTGCTTAGAAAGTACTCATCAGATTGACTTGAGATTTTAGTCAAAAATTAAGGGTCCTATGGGGATGACCTGGTAATATGTTGGTAAAAATCCAGTATGTCAAAACAAAATGGCAGCCTGGTGAATTATTACTAAAAAAACACTTATCCACCTTATCTAAAATTTTGTACAAAAATCAAGTAGTATTATGTAGAAATCAACTGGTAAAGTTTTGGTACGAATTCAAGATGGCGGAACGAATTGGCGGGTTAATAAAATATTTAAAAATTCAGCCTGAAAAACCACTTAACGGATTGATTTCAAATTGTGTGCCATAACTAATTGTGGTATGGAGATAAGCTACTAAAACTGTGGTTCTAATTCAAGATGGCGGAACAAAATGGCGGCCAAATAAAATATTTGTAACCGTGAAAAAATAAGTCTCTCAGGTTTTACATATTTTAAGGTTTTAGCTTCCCTAGATGCTAAAAAGTATGTATGTTATCTACTCCGTCGATCCGTCTGTCTGTCTGTCAATTCGCGGCATATCTTAAAAACTACTCAGCAAAGTGATTTGAAATATGCAAATATGCAAATACAAAAACTTCTCTGAACGATTCCATTTTTTACGAATTATTTGACTTTTAGCCACTATTTACCTCAACCCCTCAAAATCAAATAAGTTTTAAAATTGAAATATATATACCTAATATCCTTCAAAATAAGATATTACCTGCTCGTTCTTTAAAGAAACTTTAAATTTTTATCCCCTTCCTTTTCCCCTCTGCGTAATTGCAAAGTAAATATATTATCAAGTAGGTTACCATTGGAATAACCTCTAAAAACCCATAAAAATACGTTTTATGCGATTTATTTACGGAGAATACATTTTTTTCCATTTACCTCAGCTATTTCGCCCCCATCCCCTGAGCAGATAAAAAAAAAACGAATTGAAAAAATTGTTAAATGCGAATAAATAATAAAAAGAAAGTACTAATAATACAGGCCGACAAAAAATTTTTTTTGTTGTAACAAATCAGAATAGCATAATCTAATAGAATGGACCCATCCAAATACGAAAATGATAAATAGAAAGTTGAAGCAAGTAGGGTTTTCTTGTTAGAGTTGTAGAATCATATCGAATGTTACGATACTTAATATCTATAGAAAAAATGATTTCAGAAAATTCTTAACCCTGTTTATTGATATTATTGATGTTTACAGCTTTCGCCTATTAAACATACCATACATCTAAGAGAAAAGCAAACGAAAAAAATATTAATTTAAAACTAATTAAACTTTATTTTTTCCGTTTATAAGGTGTCCTACCTTCTCTCTTCAAACACCAACAGTAGTCACCCATTATGGCTGGATCCCATCGTCCTTGGTACCGAATTTTCATTGTTCTGATATCTTGGTGAAACTTTTCACCCTGCTCGTCACTAACAGCTCCCAAATTTATAGGAAAAAATGACAGATGGGAATGGAGAAAGTGAATTTTTAATGACATTCTGGCACCAAGCGCTTTATATATTAACTAAAAATCCTCTTACTACATTAACAAATGAATTCCATGCTCCGAGTTTCTGCCTGGTAAGCTTTTCCGTAAAATTGACATCATCCAGCAATTTTCTGATTTGTTGCCCAATAAAAATGCCTTTTTTTAATTTGACATCACTTAACTGGGGGAAAGACTTGTCTTAAGTATTTAAATCCATCACCATCTTTATTCAAAGCCTTCACTAAGTTTTTCATCAGCCGAAGTTTAATGTGAAGAGGAGGCAAATGGACATTTTGCATTGCAACTGAATGGGCAACTGGTATAGAGGGTTTTAAATTTCCATTATGTAATAACACAGCTTTTAAGCTATATTTAGATGAGTCTTTGAATAAGCGCCACTCACGGGGAGAATGTTCAATATCAAGTTCCTGCATTAAACTGTCTATATCAGTACACGCGCACAACGAATTTTCCATACTGTTGAATTCAGAAAACATAGCATTTCTTTTTCTGAAATTCGTAATTTTTATTTTTTTGGTCAATAGGTTCCATTCCTTAAGACGAGAACCCAAAAGTTCTGACTGTTGTTTGGATAACCCCAAATCACGTACTAAATCATTTAATTCACTTTGAACAATCAAATGTAGCTCGCCGGAACTAGGACCTGTGGTAAAAGTGGGATCGGTGCACTGTTCTTCTGCGCTGCCTGGTGATGCGTTATCTCCATTATCTCCCAAATCAATATCTTGCCAATGTAAAGATTTGCATTATGAGGAACAGATTGTATGGCAGGTTGCAAATTTGGTTATTCTATATTGTGGTTTCCCTTTTTGGAATAACCTTCAGTCTTTGTCAGGCAAAAATAACAATCGTCAGAATGATTGGTGGGTTCTTGCCATACCATTGGAACTGCAAAAGGCATACTTTTTCTCTTTCCTTTCATCCACTGCACCAATGATACACTACAACTAACACAGCCCACAGCTTATCTTGATCCCCAATTAACACACCAAAATATTTAAAATAGGCTTTTTTTACATTTTCAAAAAATGGCCCGGCTTGTGATTTCACCAGAAATTCCCCACAAATATAATAGAATTTGTCAAGAGAAATTTTGCAACTTCGGCGAGTTTGACTCGACATTCTCGTCTTCACATACACTTGCTTATCGATACACAGAGAACCACTCAATTCGAAACTCAACAGAAGAGTGATGTTCAACGCTTATTTTATGTCTAATATTGTAAACAACCCAGTCTAGGTAATTTTTCTGTTGTAAAATGGACCCATTTTAGCCGCCCCACAATAAAATTGTTTACCTGCCAATATAAAAGGTTCTAATTAGGCTATTAAAAAATGGTACGTATTACGGCATTCCGAATATTTTTTTAATTATTGGGAGGGTATTTTTATTGTAAAAATAATGAGCTGGCCTGTGTTCGAAAATCTTTTCGGCCTGTGAATTTTTTTTGCAAAAATAAGTTTAAATTTCTATCACGCCGCCCATGCTTTACAATGAAATCGCCGACTTTAGATACACTTTACCATCACCAATTTATCAAGTTGGTTATGGTTCCGCGAGGCGAACTTTTCTACATTTATTAGGACAACATATTTGGAAAGTATTATCAATTATAGTTTATAAGATACTGACCTTCGTTAATGATAAAAATAAAAGTTTTTGGTTTACAATACAGAATTTTTTTTTCTTGTTTCTTCTTTGCGCTCAGATGAATTATCATTAGCATGATCTCTCTCATCTTAGTCACTGAACACCATACGGTTTCCATTTGATAGGTCTTTGTGCTAAGCTCCTTTCCTTATATGTGTTCATGGGATGATACAGCAGACGTTTTACTGATGGATTTTGTATTGTTTTAAGTCCATTTGTAATGAGAGTACACACTATAATTTGCAAGAAAAAATGATTTTACAGCTTATCAAGACTCTTATATAGTTGCGACAAACCATGACATTTTGTACAGTATGTTTAACACCTCTAAATAAATATTTATCTCTCTGTTTTGATCACTATAGTCTCTTGTCTTTTAAATATCCAGCCAACTTTGAAAATAAATTAATTTCACTTCGCTTGTCACAATTTTGCCACTACTCAGAAGCAATTGCCAGGTCTATTCGGGGACATTAAATGTAGCCGGGTTCTGAATCTTATTTTACACAACCACAATTACTTTATTTTATGACATTAGGTTGGCATAAGTTCTTTTTGAAGCTGCGAAGCGAAGAATTGTGGAGAAAGAATGTCAAAAACTTCTTAGAAGTTTCTGGAGGTGATTCTCTCGTCCCTTTTTATTGACGTTTTTTAAAGCTGCGACAGGTGTCGGGTGATATAAAAGTGCCACAATAGAAAGATTTTCGTTTGAAAGTACTAGAACATATCTAGTAATTTCTTTTTAATAGTGCAGTGCTTATATATAAACATCGCCCGGCCCTTAATTTTGGCCTTTTCTTTGTTTAGTTCGACATTTGATCAGCCTCGTGGTAAGTCGATTTTTAAATTAGTTTCTTGCTGTGAGCTAATTAATACGCAATAGTCTTTTATAAGCCGAATGCCGTCCTGAACTTTTTTGGGTGTCCGTTCTTCAAGGAGCCCTTTAGATGACTAGACGTAAGGCAATATTTCTGAATACCTTTTGTTGTAAATGGCTTGTTTTTCACATTCCGTGTCGATTTTATTCTAAGACAAACAATCTTTTGCAGGGTTTCAAGCTATGGTTCTCATGTTATAGTTTCAATTTATAGTGTAATGTATTTTGTATATACACATTACGGTTTTCTTCAGAGATGGAAGTACCGTCCTCTAAGACCAAGAGGATTTCAGTTTTAATTTTATATTTATAGAGTTTACATAAAGTAAGAGCTGCAGATAGTTAGTAACCTTTTTTGTAAAACAGCCTTGGCGAAAGCATTTATACTTATATAATTATATAAGCGGCATCGGCAGTACGGTAGAAGGAAAAAAAATCGTGAATTTTTGACTTCCCTGTGGGCTTAAAAAACTAAACTTTTATATCTACATATTTGTGTTATAACATTACGCCAGATCTTCACTAGTTAATATAATGGTAATAACGTTCCATCACATGTTACATGTTTGATATATTTTATATTTTTATATGCCATCTTGTTTGTGATACATTTCTTAATTCTTATCTCTAACTTTTAAAATTTTTATAATTCAATTCATTCTAAACTAAATGTCAAGTTTTGATTTTTTTATAAAACAATTCTTCAAAAAAAGGAAACAAAAGAAACCAAAAAACAATAGCAAATGAACATCATTAAAATTGACAGTTTGCACCTTATTCAGTGTTTTATCGAAAAGTCCCTCTATCCACTTTATTTAGCATTTAAACATTAACAAACAAGTTAACAATTTAAAACAAACAGGAAACAATTTAAACAAAACAATACATTTTTAGAGTATATTTTATAGGATATTTCATATTGTTGGATCAAAATACAAGAGTTCTAACCACACTACACCACAACTTGTTACGTTCTGGACGCGCGTTTCGCTAACCAAGTTAGCATCATCAGCAGATGATATAAACTAAACTTATCCTGCGATGGGCAATTGCTTATCTCCGTTCCTTGCAAATTTGTTTATGGGCAGATTAGAAACCCAATTCAAAAAAGAACTCAAGTATTTCCCAAGGGTGTGGTATAGATACGTAGACGATATATTTGCTATTTTTGATACTAAAACAGAAAATTTGGACACTTTCTTAGAAACATTAAACAATAAATATCCTTCCATTAATTTTACGTACGAAAAGGAGGACAATGGGCAATTACCTTTTCTCGACACGTTAGTTATTAGAAATAACGATAAATTAGAATCTGATATTTATAGGAAATTTACTAATACTGATAGATATATAACATCCGACTCATTTCATTGCCGTCAACACAAAATGGCAGCATTCCATTTCTTAACTCAATGGTTAGTCAATTTTCCACTAAGTAAAGAACGTTTTAACAATGAAATGAATCGGATTAAAAATATAGCTAAAAGTAATGGATATAATGATAATTTTGTACATAAACTAGTAAATAGACATAAGCATAAGAAAATGTTAAAAGATGCCACTACTCTTCAAATACCTGAGGCTTCCAATAAATTCATAGTAATCCCATATGATCCCAGATATACGAGAGGTCTAGAAAAAGTATTTAAAAACGTAGGTTTTAGAGTAGCCTACAAAACGGAGAATAGTTTAAAAAATCTCCTTGGAAACCCCAAAGACAAAGTCGACTTGAGGGAGAGGAGTGGCATCTATGAAATTAGCTGTAATGATTGTGATCTAAAATATGTTGGGCAAACTAAACGCTCCATTAACATTCGTTTTAAAGAACACATGGCACATTTAAGATACGGAAGAACAGAAAAGTCAAGCGTTGCCCAACATGCTTTGGAAAACAATCACCGAATAGGAATAAATAATCTTAAGTTGATTAAAAATGTATCTAATAATAGATTATTGGATGCATTTGAGAGTATAGAAATAGTTAAATGTGGTAAGAAAGCACTAAATAAAGACAGAGGGCCTATTCCCTATAGTCCCCTCTATTGTTTACTTGACAACGGTGCAGTCGGGTGCAACCAAGTGTGACCACATTTACCTATAAATAGTCTCGGTTAGGATAAGTTACTTTAGTTTATATCATCTGCTGATGATGCTAACTTGGTTAGCGAAACGCGCGTCCAGAACGTAACAAGTTGTGGTGTAG
Organism: Kuschelorhynchus macadamiae; assembly: GCA_030620095.1. Taxonomy (NCBI): domain Eukaryota; kingdom Metazoa; phylum Arthropoda; class Insecta; order Coleoptera; family Curculionidae; genus Kuschelorhynchus; species Kuschelorhynchus macadamiae. Next base: position 43,605 of record JAUTXW010004169.1, on the reverse strand, counting down.
TGTGGTTAGAACTCTTGTATTTTGATCTATCTTCCACCACAGGTTCCAGTGTTAGGACCTATTTCATATTGTTAATTACTTGTTAAATCAAAAGTAAGCACAAACAACATATTTATATTGGTATAGATAACATACTTTTAACAAGGAAGTCAATCGGTGAACAGTAAACATAATTGCAATAAAATCACATAATATAACTAGTCGATAAAAAGTGAACGCCCAACTGTTTAATTAGCTTGTCAATCACTGATTTAAAAAGGTAGTTTTATTATAGCCCAAATAGATATTTGAAAATTGTAACGCATATAAAATTATAAATTTTAGTAGTACAAATACCAACTCCGGTGAGTCTAATGATCCCGAATTTGCCTAATTACAATTTGTAACTTATTTTTATAGCTGTCAAAAATTTAGCGCACCCCCGATACTAATATTTGCGGTTAAACACAATTTACAAGCGTTGTCCGATTCCACATCGTGACATGTTCACAAATACGTTGGCAAATTGCTTGTACAAATGACAATTTATGACTGTCCGGATAGTAAATTTTATGTTATTGATAATTAGATTTGATACGATTAAATAGTCGCTATCATTCAACATATTGCAATAAGTAACTATTGGACAATCTTCTGAATACTGCAACTGTGTATTAATTTGTAGTTTATTTCAAAATAGTAATTTTAGAGTAAAATTTTAGTTCTTATCAATCTTTATGGTGCAGTTTTTACTTCCCTCGTAAAAGGGAAGTATTGTAATCGTGAAAAAATCACCCTTCGATTTTTTTCAGATCTTTACGTTTCAGGGTCCCTAGATGACGAAATACATGTTTTCTCGATTCCGTCGGTCTGTCTTTTCGCGGTATAGCTAAAGAACTACTTTCCCGATTGATTTCAAATTTTGGTAAAAAATTAAGGTTCATATGGGGATGACCTGGTAACATTTTGGTAAAAATCTAACTCGGCAAAATAAAATGGCGGCGTAGTGAAATGTTAAAAAAATTAATATTAAGTATCCAGTTTATCTCAAATTTTGTAAGTATTATGTAGGAATCAACTAGTAAAATTTTGGTACGAATCCAAGACGGCGAAACAAAATGGCGGCTTAATGAGATATTTAAAAATTCAGCCTGAAAAAACTGCTTAATGAACTGCTTTCAGATTGTGTGCCATAACTAATTGTAGTATAGAGATGAACTAGTGGAAGTGTAGTACTATTTCAAAATGGCGGCCAAATAAAATTATTGTAAGCTGAAAAAATCAACTTCTCAGGTTTTACATATATTCGAGTTTGGCATCTCTAGATGCCAAAAATAAGTTTTATCAAGTGCGTCGGTCCGTCTGTCGGTTTGTCAGTTCGCGGCATAGCTTACTCATGGGCGGCCTAGTGAAACGTTAAAAAATTATTAGTTAAAAAACTAATTATCCAATTTACACAAAGTACACAAGTATTATGTAGGAATCAACTGGTAAAATGTTATACAAGATGGCGGAACAAAATGGCGGCTTAATAAAATATCTAGAAAAAGATGTTGTTGTTGACAGTTTTATTAAGATTTTTCATTGTTAAACATCTTATTTTTTCAATCCAAAACCGTTCGTCTAATGAAAAAAAGTCAAGAGGTTCTTTTTGTTAGCAACTAATAAGTGATTACGAAAATGATTTTTATTTTGACAAAAAGCAGAGGTGTGCCATTTTTTAATAAAATAAAATAATATTTTGGTCAATATCAACGGTTCAAAAAAAGGTAGATGATAAATTATTTTCATTAAATTATAGAGAAATTTATCCCCTTTTAAAATATGTAAAAATGAATATACCATTACATTTGTTTTTTTTTGAAAAAAACTAAAAAATGTGCTACTAATTCAGTTAACGCCATCTAGCTACGCCAGCAAAAGTCAAAAATTCAAAACCAAATAAGCGTTTTGTAGTGCAAATTATGCTCTTTTATATGAGCCTAAGTTTGCTAAAATCGGTCAAAAGAAACGGGAGACATCTTGGTTTGTTTGAAAAAACAATTGAACTTCCCCCACCTTTATTTTGATATATAAAACAAAACATTTTTGACAAAAAGTGTAGGGAAATGGTCACTAAATATGAAAATGATATCATCGATATATTTTCATTAGGCAAAATTCTATAAAAACCCCATTTTTCTACTTGGTGTTGGTTGTTACGCCCTCTAGCGGACGTTTGACAAACTCGAAAACAATTTTCAGCAATTTCTCTTGGCGACTTTTATTATAATTTTTTTTTCTCAAATCTATACGACCAATATCTTATGAGATATGGCCGCTCGCTACCCTTAACTGATCACCCTGTACACAATACTAATGCAGTAATATACAGGGTGTCCCGAATTGCAGGGTCCAAACTTTAACAGCGCATTCTGCATTCAAAATAAGCCCTAATTTTCTATATAAACATATATCGGCAAATGCTTCGTTTTGGAAATACAGGGTGTTAAAGTTTTAAGAAAAAAATTGTTTTTTCGTCAAAACTTTTTTATTACTTGAGATATTGTTATTAAATTTGGTAAACAGCCTTGGAGTAACTAAAGGCATTTTTTGATTTGAAATATTTTTTAATTTTTCATCAGTGGCGTCCGTACACATAACACCATTTTGAAATCACTAGTTAGACTGATAATTACCTTTTTGTATAAACTGTAATGTACCTGACATTTATTTACTCTAAAAACTCAAATGTCACACTTTAAAGACGAAACTAGCAATTGTTTAATTGTCACAAAAATGCAATCATGGCATACCAAGATGTTAAAGGTTTTGCCACTGAAATAATTAACAATAATGGAAATTTTAACTACGCCATACATAAAAATAGTTTTTAGTTTTTAACTCGAAATCCTTGCATCGCACGAAAAAAAGACAAGGGATCAAATTTGCTCCAAACTGAGTGGGGATTTTAGGAATGATTTTTGTTTTCAGAAAAAGCAGTAGCGTACCATTTTTTCTTCAAGAATATTCAATAAAAAATCCTGTACGGACGCCACTGATAAAGAATTAAAAAATATTTCAAATCAAAAAATGCCTTTTGTTACTCAAATGCTGTTTACCAAATTTAATAACAATATCTCAAGTACTAAAAAAGTTATGACTAAATAACAATTTTTTTCTTAAAACTTTAACACCCTGTATTTCGAAAACGAAGCAATTGCCGATATATGTTTATATAGAAAATTAGGGCTTATTTTGAATGCAGAATGCGCTGTTGAAGTTTGGACACTGCAATTCGGGACACCCTGTATAAATACTCTATATAGGGGAGCCCCGGGCATAGAGGATTGCCCGGGTAAAGCGAATAACAGCTATTTTTCAAAAATGATGACAGATGGCGCGGCATATTCTGGTTTATATTCAAAAGCATATCTAATACAGCAGTAACCAGTGGTCATCAAGCGTTGGGAAAGTAAACGTGTTTCGTGAATTTATATCAAAATTTTTTAGTGTTCCGTTAAAATAAATCGAAGGTAAGTTAGACAAACTAGCTCTAAAATGATTTAATGGAATAAACTCTTTGTTGTTTTATTGCAGTCCATGTTAGATTAGGTTTCTGTTGTGTAGTGTATGTGGTGTCACGACCTTGAGTTTTATTGTATTTTTCACGAATGTATTCGAGTGACGATCCGGGCAAAGTGATCAAGGCAAAGTGGATAGCTATCCTCTTTGCCCGGTAGATATTCGCTTTGCCCGGGTGTGTAAGTTTAAGTCAGTTTTCTATAAAAAATTTAATGTAAATTGTGATTATATTCAATTTGTTTATTTTAGATAGTTTACCATTATATAAGAAAAACATGCCAAGCCGACTGGACAGAGGAGACGATGGCTATAGCGTTAACCAAAATTGCAGAGAATCAGTCCATCACGTCTGTTTCAAAACGTTATAAAATACCATGTGCCACACTCTATAGACACTGCAAGCGAAAATTGGGAAGATTTGCACCGGTTTTTACTCCTGCACATGAGATAGAATTGGCGAATTACCTAAAGCATATGGACACACTCTTTTACGGATTAACCCTTAACTACTTTCTAAAAGTTTCATTTGATTACGCAGAAGTCAACAAAGTTAAACACCCTTTTAAAAATGGAAAAGCTGGAGAAGATTGGCTAATGAAATTTAGAATTCGCCATCCCGATATTACATTACGTGCCCCAGAACCAACTTCAATTGCTCGTGCCAGCGGTTTTAATCAGCCTCAAGTGGAACGATTTTACAAGGGCCTCTGGGAGATATTGGATAAATATAAAATTTCAGCCATATCTCTTTATAATATGGACGAAACCGGAATAATGTCAAATACAAACAAAGCCCACAAAATATTTACCACACGAGGGAAAAAACAAGTGGGTGTTATAGCAAGCTCCGAGCGCGGTCAGCTAACGACAGTGATATGCTGTTGCAATGCAGCAGGATCTTTTATACCTCCATATTTTATTTTTGCCCGGAAACGAATGCAAGATATGCTGTTGGATGGGGCGCCCCCAGCATCACAAGGATCCTGCACTGATAATGGTTGGATAAATGGCCAAACATTTCTTCTTTGGCTCAAGTTTTTTGTGGAAACAGTTAGACCAACGGAAGATTAAAAATGTTTGCTTCTACTCGACAACCATGAATCGCTCCAGCTTAGACAACAGCAACTTGAGAAATTCGATACCAAAGGTATGAAAGATAAGACAAAAGCAGCCACTAAATCCCTATTCAAAAAGGCGACTCCGACTAGTAAGAAAAAAAAGATCATTGTGATGAATCGCAATACGGAAAAATCTGTTAGTGGGAACTCTGATGATTGCAATTGTCTAACATGTGGAGAGTCCTTCGAAGAGACTGGCGAGGACTGAATCCAATGCAATGGATGCCAAAATTGGGCCCACGAGCTGTACACTAACTATAATGGAATTGGATCATATTTATGTGATTATTGTAACGAGTAATCTCGGTTTATTGTTTATATTTTCTTGTTTATATACATAGTTCAAAAATATTTTATTTTGGCCAATGTTATGGCCTTCATTTTGTGTACCTGCATATAAAATACATTAGTATTCACTTTGCCCGCGTAGTCGGGCAAAGTGAATAAAATGCAAATGTTTAAAAAATATAAATTATAGAAAAAACAAAAAACAACATTAATAAACTACCCCGTTCATACACGAGAAAAAACATAGGTCTATACCACAGATATTTTTTTTGCAACGAAATTACATTCCAGATGAATATAATGATTTTTTTCCCTTAACACGTACGCTATGCCCAGGTCTCCCCTACCTACATATTTTTAAAGTAATATTCTAATGAAAAAAAAAGTAAAATCCGAAAAATATAAAACAAATTTAATGGTTTATTGTCACAATTACAACCTAGAAGACCAAAATGGTAAAAAAAAGATAAGAATTGTTAACAGCTAAATGGTAATAAGGGTAAGAATTGTAAAACAACAGAGTATAGAAATGATTCTTAGTACTGGACGCATTTGGATAGAAAATACATCTTAACTTTTTTACGATAGGTGTTAATATTTAAGGACTCCTTAACCTGGGAAGGGAGGGAGCTGAATAAGTTAACTGCAACATAACTAAATAATCTTTTAATTTGTGGTTGTGCTTTGGAACGGTAAGCCATTTGCCACATTGTAATTCTTGGTTACTAATTTTGTAAATTAGACCACCCATATGAAGCTCGAACCTCTCTTTTACAGTTAGTTAACCAGACTTCGGAAGTGACTGCATTAGACAGAACCCAAGACGAACATTCTGCAATTTTTTTAAACTATCACGATCATGTTGGTATAAGGCAGGCCAAAAAAACAACGTTACAATAATTTAAATTTGAGAGTATCAGAAATTCGAAAATCTTAATTTGGTATCAGGGTTCAAGATATCTTTGTGCATGTAAGACTGTTTCAGTTTATCATAGGATTTTTTAAATAGAGAGAATAAGTGTTGTGAAAACCTAAGTTCAGTATCTAGGATTAGGCGGAAGTGTCTACAGAATTCGACAAGCATCAGTTCTATTCCATTTATTATAATTTTGAAACTCAGATCAGTAACAACATTACTTGACATGTCGAAAACCACAAGTTGACTTTTGCCTTCGTTAAGTACTAACCCATGAACTTTAGTTACCATAGCCATAAGTTCAAGATCAGAATTGATAATATTGACAGCAGCATTCATATTTGAAGTAGAAAAGGAGAAGTGCACTTGTTTGTCATCAGTAAACTGGTGAGATTTAAGATTTTTTAAATATTTTGAAAAGTCCGTGGTATATAAGGAGAAAAGCAATGGACCTAACACACTACCTTGTGGTACTCCTTTTTATAACAAACTTCGTTGTTTCCTGTTATTTAAATAATTATTATAAAAAGTAAAAAACCCTACTGCCTAGAGCTGTGGTGAACATTAAAATAAGAAAACAGCTTCCTAGTGATGTAATGACAAAATCAAATAACATTTTTGAACACTGATTCTATATCAAGTTGTCATGTTTATAAACTTTTTGGAAATACACGCAGTTTACATAGAACTTTTTAAAGTGTTTCCAACTGGTAGGTATGGGGCTTTCACATACCGGAAACATTTAATATCGGTATTTAAAATGCCAAGCGGAAGGGAAAATAAGTACAGATTAAATCGTAAATTGTTAATTAGTCCTATTTCAACTGTCACGGTCAATTGATTAAAAGCTGTTCATTTTTCAGAAATTAGTGAGTTTTGAAGTAACGTCGCGTCGCCAGTTTGTATAAATAAGCCGGAACATTTTTGTTATATATTATAAAGTCACCTGTGAGGCGCAAAAATTTGCTATAAACCCTTTAATAAGGTAAGTCTACCTTTAATCGAAATTGGCCGTGCAGGCCATATGAAAAAATATAGTAATTTGATAGTGTTACAAAAGCCGCAAATTTTTGAAACTAGTGTTTTTGACCTTCGAATTGCTTCTGCTTCGTAACGGTTTGTCGAAAAAATGTGCTTCCATAGGGGCGATTGTACAGAATAAATGGATACTTCTCTTGGTAAAAACGCTATTTCGTTAGGGCTTATTAATAGGCAAATTCGGAGCTCGGGATGCCGCTTACAAAAAGTGTAAAAACTTGAGTTATTTTGAAGGCATTTTGCGGAGTCGAAATTCTGAATACTTTGCCATAGTAAAAAGGGGGGTTCGATGGGGAATAAATTAGTATAGAATGCCTATTCTTCAAATGCCGAGAAAGCCGACGAAATGCAAAAAAACTGTTTCCGCCCTTTCAATTGTCCCATATTAGACTACTTTTTTCGAGAAGAGTATCGAGGGGCGGATATTGTCTATGAGACCACCATTTTCCTCCTGCGGTTTATACAGGACTCCTGAAAACAAAAAAAAAACATTTCAAGGGCGTTTATCATTCAATTTCTTCTATTTCCATGCGTAATATTTTATCTACTATACAGTAGTCACCCTAGAGATATGAAGGAGCCCCCAAAAAACGAAAATAATTTTTATTGTCAAGCTGAAGCAGTCTCTAAAAAACTAATATTTGCAGTTAAAGACAATTTACAATCAGTGTTTAATTCCACATCGTACATGTTCACGAATATGTTGGAAATTGCTTGTACATATAACGAATTATGATGGTTTGGATTGTAAATTTCATGTTACTGATAATTAGGTTTGATACAATTATGGAGCCGCTATCATTGAGAACACTACAATAAGTAACAGCTGACATATTATCTTAACACGGCAACATTGCATCAATTCATTATTGATTCCGAAAAGATAATAGTAAAAATTTAGTTTCGTTATCGTCCTTCATTATATTTTTTTAATTTATATGAAAACTAATGGTATTGTGAATATATTAAAATATCGCCAACGTTAAGTAAGAAATTATATACAAATCGATAAGGGTTAAGAATATGGTATTTCTTAGGATTTTTTGGAGATTTCTAGTAAATTCCCGTCAGGAATTTTTTTTTTTTTGCTGTCACCTTTAAATTTGAATATTTATATATAGATGTATATATATATATATATACATATATATATATATATATATATATATATATATATATATATATATATATATATATATATATATATATATATATATATATATATATATATATATATATATATATATATTTATATATATGTCATATCCTTTCTCACGAGCAATGTAACCTTCAAGTACGCTGCCCTTGGTTCCCACCATATCAGTACCGAAAAGTCTCGTCAGCAGCATCTGCCTAGCAAGTTCCTACCACAGTATTCTGAGTGTTTTATGCTATTTAGCGATTTATGTTACCAGCGCACTACTACTATCGAAAATATATTTATTAATTTTATAGAAACGCATGCTCCGTTGTAGAAAATTTCAAATTATATGGAAAATGTTTCGAACTGATTCTAAACAGACAACTTGATTTCGTGTTGTGTCTGAAAATACTTACTTATATATCTTTAAATTGTTATGTGTTAGACTGATAATAAATGTATAGAAAGGGTGGTGTTCATGAAAATATCAGCGAAACCTTCATTGCAAATTTTAATAATATGCAATTTTAGGAATTAATGGTAAGATTCCGATAAACAAAACCTAGTGAATTTTATGTTATTGTTAATAAGATTTAATGCCATTATTGAGCTCATTCAAAACATTACAATAAATACCAATGAAAATATTATCTGAACACGGCAAATATGGATCGATTTGTAATTTATTCCAAGAGTTTTGGTATTTTTGACCGTTCTACATGATGTTGTTTTAAAAATAATTTATATAAAAAATAATATTACGGGCTTGAATAAACACAATCTTTTGCGCTTTCTTCTATTTTGCATTACTCAGAATAATTTAAAGAAGCTACTTAGTGAAATTAATGCCAAAACTTTTACCTGAAAATTGATTTTTGTTATTCTAACAGTAAATGGTAAATGGAGATTGAAACAGGTTGGTGTACATTGTAACAAAACTTTGAATTTTTATGTCACTAATTACAAATTTCAACAAAAACTGCTGTTATAGTTTTCATGAAAATGGAGCTTCTCTTTCCCCCAAATTATTCGGTATAAAGATGTTTTTGGGATCACAAGAGAAGAAGATCCTGAGTTTTTACCAACTTTTTCAATTAACAAAAACATAAGTATAGATTTTTCTATTGTTCCAATAGAATCTCTTATTTAGAATATTATTTTTTAATGCCATTTTAAAGAGAATATAAAAACTATATTTAAAAAAAATAAAACGTTCAGTTCGGTCGGTTTGCAAAAAAACCTGCAAAAGTCTCTAATTGAATTGTAGTTTTTAATTGTTTTTAATTGTTTGTTAAATTAAATATAAAGATCTTAAATTTGCTATGCTTATTAGTGAGTACTAGAAGTATTTTTTCACGAGTTTTTATCAAAATTTATTAAACACGAGTAAAATTTTATAGATAATTTGAAACATTTTTATACCATGTGGTTTTTGTTGTTTTATAGATTATATATTGGACATAGACGTCTGAAACCACGGCAGTTTTATAAAAAATTTCAAAACGAAAGAATTAAAAAAAAATTGTGAAAAACGCCATTTTATTCTAAAAGTAAAAAAAATATGGCATTTGGTCGTTATCCAGTGCAAAAACTCAGTGATTTCCCTGATATATTTAATGAAAAAAAACCAGGCAAGAGCAGCTTCTTTTTCACGAAGTAGATTGACTCCACGATTAAAATTTAGATGAATTTTTACACTACTGAAATCGAAGTTCAAAGTAGTTCTATGGCTAAACACAGTAGATTAATTAAAAGTAAAAAGTGTCCAAACTTTATTTTACCATATCTGATATAATACAGGAAATATCTTGTTACTAATACTAATATTTAAGATTAAACCCTATTGGCAATCGTTTTTCGATTCCACAGCGTAACTTCTCACGATTACTTTGGCAAATTCCTTGTACAAATGGCAATTTATAACTCTTTTGATTGTATCTGTTATAAGATTGGATGCTATTATGGATTCCCATCAGTCAAAACATTGCAATAAGTAAAAATTGAGAAACTATTCTTTCACTGCAACTATGCATCGATTTGTAGTTTATTTCAGAATTTGAATTACGGTATTTTTGTTTGTTATACAGGATGTTTTTTAAACTATTTTATATAAAAACTAATACCACTGCTTGTAAGTAAAATAAAATGTCTCAAACGGTTAGTCAAGCGGAAAGTTCTTTTTGGTTTAAATAGGGGTAAAGAATATTTTATTGGTTTTTCGTAAAATGCTCAATAATTGCCAGTAATCATTGATATAAGAAGTTTACAGAAATAATTTTTTTACGTAAATTTATATCATTTAAGCCGGAGCCAAGATGACTATATATTAAACTAATCGTTATAAAAAAAAAATTTCTCTATACGAAACGTTTTTTGCTGTCGTATTATATCCATAAATCCACATGTTTTAGTGAAATCTCATTTCCTTTATTGTAAAGTTAATTTAAGCCCATTTGAAGGTATTGGTTTTATCATTTATTTAGTTAGGTAGCTGTTTTTTAGTTAAGTTTTGATCACTACAAGCGAGATCGCACTTTTTCTATTTTGCGGTGATCAATATTGAAATAAGAATATTTCTACTATTTAGATAAGTAATGGATATACCTTATACCTACAAATGAAGTTGTAGAAACAGTTTTGTGTTACAATAAAAACAAGTTACTGTCATTGCAACTAAACCTTAAATTTATAAAAATAAACTGCTGTTAAAATAAGAACGGAGTTTTAAGTCTCTTAAATCAAAGTTGAAAGTAGTTCTCTATATTAACACGATATACTGATTTAAAAGAAGTGTTTAACCTCTAGTGTACCGTGTACAATATAATAAAAACTATACTGTTACTAATACCTACTAATATTTGTGATTAAAACAATTTGCAGTCGTCCGATTCCACAACGTGACATGTTCACGAATACGATTTGGCAAATTGTTTATACAAATGACAATTTATGTTTGGATAGCAAATTTTATGTTACTTATTAGATTGGATACAATTATGGAGTCACTATCAATAAGCAATATTTGAAATGTTTGCTGAACATGTAACTTTGCATCAATTTTTAATGTATTCCTAGTTGATAATGTTTAAATTTTAGAATTTGATTATTACTATTAAAACCAATGGTACTGCTTTAATATAGAATATCTCAAACGCACAGTCAAGTGACAAGTGCTTTGAAAATATCGTGTTTATTGCTAGGAGATTTGTAGCTCTATGCCGATCATTTTACCAAGATTAATTAATGTTTTGCTATAATTTTTAAACCTAAATAACTATTTACATGAAAAGAATTAAATTAGTTTTTTTTTTCAAAAAAAAAAGTCTCTTTTCGGTCTGTGTTAAATGTTAATGGAATAATATTACAAACATAGACATTCGATTAAAAAGATAGCTTAGTAGATGAAGAGAGAGATCTTCGCCGCTGCAGTTGTGTGTTGCTGTTTTTGCTGTTGCTGATCAACTTGGACCGCAATATATGTAAATATTGATAATATTATATAACCGTACTTAATTTAACATGTTATGTGTTTTTAATTTGAATGTGATGTAAGTATGTGTATTTTTAATATTATATATGTTTGCATTGTGTATTTTCGTCTTGAAAGAGAAGACCAGTTTGATATTTATATAGCAGTATCTTTTATATTGTACGATTTTTCTTTTCTTAATCTTTTTTAATTGATCCATACATTAATGATAATTTCTAGTATGTTATATATAGATACATTTTGACATATTCTTCAGATTTTATATCGTATCTCTGTAGAAATAAAATACTGCCTCACCTTATGTATCTTATCTTATCAAACAAAGTCAAAAACGTTTAATTTCTATATAGAGACGATATAGAAACCGCATATTTCTTGCTGCTGGTACTAAAACTCAGTCCAATATTGAGTGATATAATTACATTTAACTACAATATAGATAGCTTTCTATAAAAAGCATAAGTAAGGTGATCTAAAATAAGATGATTTATATTAATTAAACATAATATAATATTATACCCAGTTTATACTTCTGATACATTACTGCCTTAAATCTAATATATGTATTTTTTTGTTGCAGGCCAAAGATAATTCAGACTTCATTACAATATATCCGACACAGATTGATTTGGACAATGCTCAGGACTTGATGAATGCAAAATCAAAAATCTCCATTCTCACCAACAAGTCTCATTTTATACAGGGTGTTATGACAATCCGGTGCGATGCCTCCATCTATAATTTGTGGCAAGGAACTGCTGAAAATTTTATTAAAGATGACTCCCCTAAACTGGCCCAGGTTTTAGGATCGACGTTGTCTCAAAGTCAGATGGACCCGATATTTGGTAAATATTTTATACATGTGTTGTAGAGTTTAAATTATTTTACACGTTTAAATAGATGATCGGATGTCCAGTAAACTAAATACAATAAGATCCTACCGCGTAAAATTTTATCAAATATCTTATTTCTCTTACCCACTCATAATCCACCCATAATTTGGTACTATAATTACGCTCGGGATAGTATACTCTACTCCGACATACATTTTTTAAAGTTTTTTCTACAAAGTATATCGCTGTTTTCTCATAGTAAGTTGTGTATCTACAAGTATTTCTGTCTAAATAGCCTCTATTGCGATAATATAGAATATTTTAATGTTGTGTTCTAGTGCTCAAATTTTATCTTCCTATAAATCGAGATGTTAAAAAGAATTTGTTAAATCTAATCTAAATATGATGCGTAAGCAGACAAACTAAAATTAAACGAATTAACGGGACGTATTTCAACTGTGTAAATGACATTAAATTATTCTGATAAGGTTTATATTAGGAGATTTATTTGAACATCCTTGAATCGCAGAATAGTGACATTTACTGTGTATCCTGATTAATTGATTTAACATCACCCAAGAAAATAAAAACGTCTACTACTATAAATGTCAACAACAACATAGTAACTTTGCTTTCAAAAGTAGAACTATCTTTATCAAACTGAGATAAAGAATAATATAAGATAAAAAATGATGTACTAGATGTTTGTCGAATAACTTTTTGTTTCGAGCGTCTTATAAGAAACTTTACAATATAACATGTGATGTTTCTTTTTATTATTTAAAATTATCGGCACAGATATTATTACTTTATATCAAGTTAAATTGCATCAATTGTTATTATTTCTGAGCCTAAGTAAGTTTCTTATGTATTATGGGTTCTCCACTTTAGTTCAAATATTTCATCGAACATTACGTATTCAACAGAATGAAAATTCGTATCCCTAATCACTTTGAAATAAAAAATTAATATTGCTGGCGTTCAAAGTGATCACCTTGGCTTTGGATTTGAAGAGAAAAAGTGGCCTGTATTTTTAACATGTAATAAAATATTAAATTTGAAAAGGTGGATAAACACACATTATTGCCAACAATGCCAATATAAATGGGTGGCTTTTAAAAATATAATCCAAAGAACAATAACTAAATGAAAAAATCATGAAACTACACTAAAGCTTGCCCTTTTTCTGACAACTAGAACGACACTGACGATGCAAAAAAATGCACTTTACGTATTATTGCGATGGTGCACGCCGAGGTACCAGTAGAGCTGCCCGATCGGGGATGGGAAGACCTTCAAAATCTGTTGCCGCCGACAAGTTCCTCGAAGCGTTTAGTGCAGATTTTAAAGCGGAAAAATGCGTCAGAAATATAACAGATGGGTCCAAATTTTATTTTAGACATTAGCTTTTAGAGAATTTAAGAAAGATGTATCTAATAAATACGGAACAGTTGGAAACAATTATATCATGGAAAAATAGTGGATAAACGTCTGTTTGTGCATATCAGTGAAATATTTATCATTATGCTTATGAAGCAACACTGACAGGTAATTACTGTGCCAGACAGGTGTAAACGTTTTCATTTAAATTATAGACACGATAATATTGCTTACTAACATTGATACCTCGGTACGGAACTGAACAAACACATCACTTAAAAATCGATCTTTAATTATTTTGGTTAAAATTAGATTTAGGAAAATGCTCAAAATGTCCTATTGAATTTTTTAGTTGCGCATGTTTTGTCGTTGCTCATTTGTTTTCTTTAGTGATACATATCACTATCAGTATAACATCTTTTTTAATGAGAAGCTGGAAAATGTAACATGTTTGAAAGGTCCTCATGTAAATATTATTTTCTGAAATTTTAGTAATTCTCGGCCAATCTGTTTCAAAATATCGGATTATCGTATAGGCAAATGGTACAAAAAGAGGAGAGTTTTCGCATATTTTTCACTCTTCGGTCACTTCCTGTTTCACGGGAAATAACTCCAGTTTCGATTTTTTAAATGGAACACTCTGTATATTTTTACAGTTTTGGATTCCTGAGACAATTCTGAATCCGAAAGTGACATTTTAAAAACTTTTTCGCCTACTTGATTTTTTATAGCCATTTTTAAAATTGCATCTAGATAGCCATAGGTAGCCACCACCGGACGCAAATTAATTTAAAGACCTGAAATGATGACAAAATAATACAATCGCTAAGTTTTAGTGATTAGTCTGATAGCTAGGAACAAGAGAAGTTGATAAAATCAAATGTTTATGTCTAACTATTTTTTTTTCAAATGGCGACCCTTTTTAGACAAGCACTTTTTGAAAAAGAGGATTTTTCTGAGAATCTAACAGTACTAACTTTTTTGTGACTGGATTAAAAATAAGCTCAAAAATTAAATATTACTAAGAAAAATACTCGATAATCAATTATTTACTTTTATCAAGTGTGCCATGGATATCCATACTGGATATTAAGTAGGACAGTTAGGCTCAAGATTACTTACGTTGAATCTATCTATGCGTCATGTCAAGTAAAGTCTGCCCAGCGTATCTCTGTTGATGAAAAAACGCACGCATTTTTTGTACAGTTTTCTGCTGCCCATCTTCAGATATCGTCAATAACTTTAGGCGTGCAAATCTGTATCTTTATCTAACAAATAGTTCAGAGTATTAAACAAAAAAATAACTTCAACTAACTTCAGTGACGCTGTAAAATGTAAAAGCACAATATTCGAGTTCACTGAAGTTGTTCAAAGTGCATTCCTCCTTGTTCACGACACATTTCCGCTCGTTCAGTTGCTTCTCTCAACACGTTGTGCAGCATTTGAAGCGTTATACCTCTAAATATACGTACAATCCTTTCTTCTAAGATTCCAAGAGTGGCTGGGGATGTTACATAGACTCTTTCTTTAATATATACCCAAATAAAAAATGGAGAACAGTGAGATCCAGTGAACGGGCGGGCCACCGTATGGGGCCATTGGTTGCAATAATATTAATATTAAAATGTTCAATTAAATAATTAAGGACTTCTCTGGTATTGTGGGGCGGTGCTCCATCTTGCTGAAAGTAAATTCGGTGTAAAACTTCTAAAGGTAGATAATTAAGATGTTGTTCAATTTCATTTTAGAGATAGCCTAAGTACCCTAACCCCTGTTAATTGGCCTTGGAATAAAACTGGCCCAATTATTCTGTTACCGACGACACCAGCCCAGACAATGACACCAAACCTTTCTTGAAAATTTCCTACTCTCACTTCATGTTGATTTTGTTAGGCTCAGTAACGAGTGTTTTCCTTGTTAAACATACCATTATTAGTAAATCTGGATTCGTCAGGAAATAAGATAAAGTTGATAAAATTTGGGTCAATTCTACATTTTGGATCAACCAATAACAAAACAAAACCCGTCTATCGCCATCGTCAGGAGACAAATGTTGGTGTAACTGGTACTTAAAAGCTCGATATCCGTGTTTCTTTAGTATTTTTCTCGCTGATTCATGACTTAAACCCAGTTCGTGATTAATTTTTCTTAAAGAAACAGTTTTATCAACTTCAATCATAGCAAGAACGTTAAACTCCATTTCTTCATTTATAATAAATCTGCTTTCCACCACTTGATTTCCTTCCTGATGCCTAAAACGATTCCCGAGATATGGAAAATACTTATGGACTGGATGTTGCCTGTCGGGATATACCACTCAGCAACATTCCTTGAATTTTTATGACATTCTCCAAATATTAATAACATATCGACTTTTTTACTTTGAGTATACATTATTTTGACTTTTGAAAACAAAAATAATACTGAAAATCAACAAAAAAAAAGAAATCTTATGTATACTCAGAAAAAACAATAAATCCCACTTAATATCCAGCATGGCTATCCATGGCACCCTTGATGAAAGTAAATAATTGATAATCGAGTATGTTTCTTAGTAATATTTAATTTTTGAGCTTATTTTTAATCCAATCGCAAAAAAGTTAGTACCGTTAGTTTCGCAAAAAAAATCTTTTATTCAAAAAGGGCTTACCTAAAAAGGGTCGCCATTTAAAAAAATAGTTTGACACAAAATTTGATTTTATCAACTTTTCTTGTTCTTAGGTATTAGACTTATAACTAAAATTTAGCGATTGTATTATTCTGTCATCATTTCATCCTTAGATTAATTTGCGTCCGGTCATGGCCACCTAGATGCAATTTTAAAAATGTCACATTCTGAATGAGAATTCTTCCAAACATGTCAAAATATACAGAGTGTTCCAATTAAAAAATCGAACCTGGAGTCATTCCGGGTGTACATCCTTTCACTACTGTCGTTCTGAAAAGAACCCTTTTGCTGATATTTTGCCAAAATCACATTTGGCATTTTCGAAGAATAGAGTCTCTATTTTTAAAAATACATCGATAATCATTTTATTTAACAATGACAGCGGTCAAAGATAGGACTTTATTAAATTTTTAGAGTTTTTTAGCACGAGATGCTTTTTGTTGATTCTATATTAATTCATTTCAAAATATTGAATGTCTAAATATTTGATATTTAGACATTCGGTATTTTTTAGAAAACGTTTGTTGCTTAACGAGTTTTGCCTCATTTAATAACCAGCTCAATCAAAAGTAATAAATTATTTAACTATAACAACCCATATTTGCTACTTTCTTGGTGAAGAGGAATAATAAGAGGAGGATTATTTTAATTTTTTTTAAGTGTTTTACAATGCCACCAGAAAAACCATTATCCATAACCACACCTGTAAATTTTCAAATGTGGTTTTGGATATACAAAATATATAAGTATCAAAGGTAATGAGATTATGTAATAAATATTATAAATCCCTCATCAAAAATAATTATTCTTCTAAAATTTTCAATGCCATATATTTAAAACTAACCCAGTTAAAGTCTACATTCTAGACACCCAAGATCGATATCAAACTTCAATCATTACGTCCAAACTTTGGAAGCAGTCGAACGCAGGAAATAAAAAGTTTGTATCTTAAACACTTAGCATCCATCTGGCGTTGTTTCCCGATTCTAAAAGAAAAGTTTCAGGTTACACAGAAAATATTGTTTTACATTAAATTCGAGGCAAAATCGACTTTTAATGGAACTCACTGACGGAGCTCGTTTTCAACTTAATATTTCATGTTGGTTCTAAGAAAAACAGGATTGTTTTAATCTTAAAGATTTTTATTCTACATTTTCATTTAATGATAGTTATAAAGAACACTTTAAAATAAGAATGATGTTTTCTGACTTGTCTATACGTTTCAGGGTCCCTAGATGCCGAAAAATACGTTTTTTAATTCCGCCGGTCTATCTGTTTGTCTGTCTGTTCGCGGTGTAGCTAAAAAAATAATACTTACCCGATTGACTTCAAATTTTGGTCAAAAATTAAGGGTCGTATGAAGATGATTTGGTGACATTTCGGTAAAAATCCAATACGCCGAAGCAAAATGGCGGCTTGTGAAATGTTAAAAAAATTATTATTTAAAGACTACCCATCCAATTTATTTCAATTCTTGCAAAAACATCAAGCGTTATGTTAGAATCAACTGGTTACATTTTGGTACGAATCCAAGATGGCTTAATAAATTTATTTGAAAATTCAGCCTGAAAAACTGGTTAATGGTTTTTTTTTCAAATTGTGTGCCATCTAATTGTAGTCTAGGGAGCAACTAGTAAAATAGTGGTACTAATTCAAGATGACCGAACAAAATGGCGGCCAAATAAAATGTTTGTAATCGCAAAAGACTCAGCCTCTCACTTTTACACACTTTTACGTTTTAGCGTCCCTAGATGCCAAAAAATATATTTTATCAACTCCGTTGGTTCGTCTGTCGGTCTTTCTATATGTCTGTCAGTTCGCGGCATAGCTTATGGACTACCTACCCGATTGACTTCAAATTTTGGCCAAAAATAAAGGGTCAAATAGGGATACCCTGGTAAGATTTTGGTAAATAATCCTTGGTGAAATGTTAAAAAATTATTATTACAAAACTACTCATCCAATTTATCTCAAATTTTGCAAAAACATCAGGTTTTATGTTGGAATAAACTGGCAACATTTCCCTAGCGAGAAAAATACTAAAGAAACAGTAACCCAAGATGGCGGAACAAAATGGTGGCTTAATAAAATATTTAAAAATTCAGCCTGAAAAAACTACTTAATGGTTTGATTTCAAATTGTGTGCCATAACTAATTGTGGTATAGGGATCAACTAGTAAAATAGTGGCACTAATTCTAGATGGCCCAATAAAATGACGGCCAAAATGTTTGTAATCGTGAAAAAGTAACCCTCTCACTTTACACATCTTTAACGTGTTTAGAGTCGCTAGATGCCGAAAAATATTGTTTTATCAACTCCGTCGGTCCGTCTGTCGGTTCTTCTGTCTGTCAGTTTCGGGCATAGCCAATATTTTGGAAAAAATCGAGTATAACAAAAACAAAATGGAGGCCTAGTGAAATGTTAAAACTACTTGTCGAATTTATTTCAAATTTTGCTTAGAAAGTATTATTTTGGAATCAACTGGTAAAATTTTGGTACGAATTCTAGATGGCGGAACCAAACAAAAACCAAAAAGGTACTTAATGACTTCAAATTGTGTGCCATAGCTAATTGTGGTACAGTGCTTAACTAGTAAAACTGTGTTACTAATTCAAGATGGCGAAACAAAATTGCGACCAAATAAATTTTTTGTAATCGTGAAAAAATCACCCTCTTACGTACCTTCACATTTTAGCATCCCTAGATGCCTAGATGCCAAAAAACATAATCAATTATCAATTCGGTTGGTTCGTCTGTCGGTCCGTCTGTCAGTACGCGGCATAGCTTAAATACTACTTACCCGATTGACTTTAAATTTTGACGAAAAATTAAGGGTAATTTGGGGATGACCTGGTAATATTTTGGTAAAAATCCAATATGGCTCAACAATGTTAAAAACATTTGTTAGAGTGGTGTATTATTTGGGGCTAAGATACAATATAAAAAAAAGTCTTTTTTTTAAACTATCGACGTTTCGGAACTTAATTTGTGCATCCTCAGGACAGATAATAGATCCTATATCCTGCATGAAAAGCATAATATCAGTCTTTACCTACTCCGTTCGTCCGCATATATTTCATAGATATTAAGTTTCTAAATGGTTTTCTTGGGTCCAGTAACGACGTTTCGCACTTTTATTGTTGCATCCTCAGGACAGATTCTATATCCTGCATGAACCCCATATTATCAGTCTTTACGTACTCCGTTGGTCCGCAGATATTTCCCAGATAGTATATTTCTATGGTTTTCGTTAACGATCCTCTTGTTGTTATGTTAGAGTGGTAAGGGAACAAATAAAAATAAAAAGACAGTACATGTAACACATATATACTGTGACTATGTACCGGGCTAAATCGGGTCACACTTCACTCTGCCTAATAAATAGAAAAAAATCGTATCGAGGGAAGTTCCGGGTAAAGAAATTCACCGATTTTTTATCTTTGTTTATATGTATTTGTATCATCAAAGTTAACAATCTTGTATTCACAGTTATAACTTAATCAGGTAACTTTTGTAGGAAAAACACTTTAATGAAATCGTATTTCTCAATTGATAAAATCGTTATTTTTAATAGGAAATCTTTATTGTTATTTCTATTTAGTAACTTATTTTGTTGGTGTTTAAATCAGCTGCAACTAAATGTCTTAATTCTTCATTTGTTCGTACTACAAGGCGATAAAGAATGTAATGCATTTCTGACAAATTTTTGATGTTATCAATTTGTCAAAAAGCAGTTTAGACCTGCTTGGATACAGTCAATATTTCATGAATTGTGAAACCAATCTCGGAACGTTTTTAGATTTTTGTAGACAACACGCATACCCTAGATTTAACGATTTTTTGAGGAAAATATGCATTCGACTTGTACCTCGTAAAATAACAAACTATCAAGATGCTTGAAATTCCGCTATTGTAGAGCTTCATAGAATTACTTATCCGAGGCGCATTTATATTTTTTGCCACATTTTTAGTTTCATTTTTATGTACAGTTATCAAAAAGTATTATTTTCTTAAATCACCTACGTGGATAATAACAAGGAAACATTATTTTAAGTCAAGTTTTCATTTAAAACAAAACAAAATAACTACAAAAATTAATATTTGGTAGGGTCACCATCATTTTAAGTAACTTCTTAGACTCCACGAGGCATGCATTTGATTGGATTACCCTGGAATGGCACACTTATTCTTTTTACATATACTGCATCCTGGGGTCTGTTAAACCCTTAGGTGTTTTTTGTTTTAAAATAATAATCGAAGCACCGAATTAATATTTTTTTATTTATTAAATAATAAAATGCAAAACTACATCATTTATTTATAAACTTATGTTTATTTACATACAAAAATTTTAAATGCGAATGAAACATATTCAAATATACGATTTTTCTTATTCACTATACAAAAAACAAAAAATATTTTAAAAAATTCTTAAAATCTAAAATAATTAACTAGAAAAACCTTTAACCTAAAATAATAAACGAAAACATTTACAAAATAGTGTTTTTTTAATCTTAGCCAGGTACTTCATTTTTGAGTTTCGCAGTTGTAACAAAGTGGCGCTCTATGTTCCAAACAGTAAGGTTTGCGGCACACTGAACACGCGAAACTTGTTTTGCGATCTTTCCCACGTGGACAAAAGTTACATCTAACTTTTTTGCTGCTAAAAATTCGGTGGAATCTCCCTTTTATTTTTTCTTAAAGTCCCGAGGATTGTTAACTGATACTGCTCCAGCTTTTGTTCACTTAAAGGTATTGAAGTAAACCAGTTGTCCATTGTGAGGTTGCGGTATGTTCCATGGATGGGCTCTGAAAGTTTTCTGACGTAATATGTAGGTACTGGCTCGTTATTTTCGACATCAACTTTTCCAACATATGGAATAGCATTTAGCATTTAGCATTGCCGTATTTTGTTGACCAAAGCTCATCTAAGTTAGAATTTGAGACTCGTAATGCACCAGCGAGATAAAGGAGACCAATAAAAGCTTTGATTTCTATTCTATTGGTTTGCCTTTTGTAACTTTGAGGCAAGCCCCTTTCACATTTCTTGATAATTTCTTGATATGTGTACAATACTATAATGTCTAAAAACTCTTCTGTAAACAGTAAATTCCATGATTCAACTGGGCTGCTTACGTTTCTGGCTTCTCGCTTTGGGCCGGGGAAATGTAAAACATTATTTTCTTTTCTTGGACGCCCTTGGCGTACAGATGGCTGTAAAATCCAACGATGACCGTTTTTCCCTGATATACTTGTGATATTTCTTTGAGAAGAACTGGATTCTCCTTCTTTCACTTCTTCATTTTCACTTTGTTCATCATCACTATCCGACTGATCGAGCACAAAATCCTCATCTTCATCTGATGAGCCTCCAAAAATATCTTCGTCTGTGTCAGGCTCATTTTCATTGGCCCACAGGTTTTCAGCTTCAAACGACGACGATTTTCTTTGTTGGAACTCGCCATTCTAGCAAACACCAAAAAATCAACAAGAAATTTTAATATTCGCACCACTGCACAGTGGGGTCTGAAATACCCAAATCACAAAATAAGTCGTAACTATAAAGCACCGAAGCAACCAATATGGCGTAGCGAGTGTCTTTGAGCATGGTCGACTATAAACTAAATTTACATGCGGATGCGTGCCAAAATATCAACGCGTGCGCGTTTTACATTAACCGAAATGTGCGCCGGGGTATTTTAGACCCCACTATGCAGTTCCAGGGTTAATAAAATCTCAAGGAAATTCTTCTCATTCGCGCCTTCTTAAATTAGATTCGCCAAAACATTCATATTAATCAGGATTCCTTTGCGCTGCCAGGTAATCAAATTTCGAATACCTTTATGATTTTCATATTGACAATTTGGGAAACTTATATAGCAAACATCTTTGAACTGATCTAAATATTGTAACAAGAATAAAAATGAATTCGCAATATTCTGAAATAGAAATATTAAACATTTTAGGGTAAAAGCTATTGAGACACAAGAGTAGCTATGTTGTAAATGAAGAAAAATTCAATTTTTATACTGACAAAGTGGTCCGTTATATAACAGAGCTTAGTTATAAAGAGACAAGATATAAGCGCTTTTAAGTAACTGCCGAAGATAGCTACAGTCTTAAGCGTGGGGCTGGGCAACCACAAGTGACGACACCTTGCAAATACTATAGAATTGTCATTACTCTTCGGCGAAATCAAACTGATACAGCCAATTTAGATCTACAAAAGGTATAGTGATCTAGATAGGAAGTTGAACAAAATAAACCTTTGTATTAGAAGGAGGGATACATCATAGGCTAGAAAAAACTGGGCAGCAAAACATGCTAACTGCGAAATGGTTAAACTGCTTCGTTATAATATATTTCTAGAGGAGAAATGAGTACTTGTCAGGTCACATTAAATCATTAAGATAAACGTATTCTTGCATTGAAAGAGCTTGACTTGAAGGTAGTGGTGTACTAGTATAGGAAGGTATAATGATGCATGGAAGTGTGTATTTGTAAATGAAACTGTGAACACTAAGAGATATTCGGATGTTTGTTTAGTAATTATTCCATTTGCTTAAAATTTTAGTAATGCTGATACTTAGTGGCTAATAAACGCCCACATAGAGCACAAATCGTTAACTATTTTCATAGAAAATAAAACATTAAGCTAATAGTATGGCCTGCGAGATCCCCAGATATAAATCCTATTGAAGATGCAAGGTATGAATGGAGGAAAGTTACTGATTATAATGAGATTGCGATGTATTAGGATTTGGCTGAGCTAATAAAATGTGAAAACTATACCCCTAGAATTTAATCGAAATCGGTCTTCATAGAGTTTAATGGTGGAGGCTCTACGAAATAATAATATTTGTAGTATAATATATTATTTTTTTAAGATGAAAATAAGCGTAGTAATGACTAAGAGACTTTTAAGTATCTCCAATCTAACAAACATTTTGATATGGATATTTTAATGTAAATATTAAATTCTTTAATTCAAAAGTCATAAAATAAGTTCAGTTTACATGCTATTTTAGCCATAATTAATGTTGGTTCCCCAAAGTAATCGCAGTACCCGCTCTTGACAATTTAACGCAAGAAACTCGCAATTTGATAAATAACATTTTAACTAAATACACAGTTGATAAAATAGTTTTGCTTCCAGAGAAATTTCCAGCCCCGCTGCTTGAGTGCACTTGTGCTATTATTTAGAGTGGTTATTTATGGTTGCAGTTTTATTGTAATATACATTTTAACAACTCGCCCTAAGCAAGTGTTTTAAACGTGAACTGTGTTAGCTAGGTTTAAAACAATAATTATTTCAAAATAACAATCTAGGTTAATATTTTTTAAATAACTATTGATAATTGTTTGTCTCGTTAAGTAGTCTTATTACTTAATTAACTGTTTATTTATTTACCGTTTAAGAATATATATATATATATATATATATATATATATATAAATATATATATATATATATATATATATATATATATATATATATATATATATATATATATATATATATATATATATATATATATATATATATATATATATATATATATATATATATATATATATATATATATATATATATATATATATATATATATATATATATATATATATATATATATATATATATATATATATATATATATATATATATATATATATATATATATATATATATATATATATATATATATATATATACATTAATTTGACTTCTTTCTTGGGCATAGGTTTATTTGCAAAATCAAACAATGGGATTGACTTGACGTTTCGCCTACCATAGTAGGCTTTCTCAAAAATTGCTCATTCCTTTATTTTTTTTTTTTTTGGTATATATGGCTTTCCTTACCTATCTACAATTAATTTAAAAAACATTTAGTGGTCTAATTATAAAATGACATTTACAATTTTTCTGAAACTGATTTAAAATTTTATACTATTGACAATAATTATTACAAAATTAATAAAATAAGGTTACATACCTCGAAAAATACATGTTGATTATTTATTTATATTTTTTGCTATTTTTTAATTTAAACCTTAGAGTAGAATCAGACATTCACAGTGATATACTACATTTTAAAAATAATGGCTTAGACGAAGTTAAAACTATACTAAAATATCAAATTGTGGTATATTTGACTTAAACTTTTTGTCTTGTTTGTCATCTACAGCATTTTTTTCTTTTTTTATGTGAATCATTTCTTTGATAATTAATTTCTGATACAGGTTATGTTCATCAATGATTTTGGTTTCAGAAAAATTAAATTCGTGTTTTATTGTAAGATAACCTGTATCAGAAATTAATTATCAAAGAAATGATTCACATAAAAAAAGAAAAAAATGCAGTAAATGACAAACAAGACATAAAAAATTTAAGTCAAATATACCACAATTTGATATTTTAGTATAGTTTTAACTTCGTCTAAGCCATTATTTTTAAAATGTAGAATATCACTGTGAATGTCTGATTCTAATCTAAGATTTAAATTAAAAAATAGCAAAAAATTATATTTAAATTCCTCAAAAAAAAACGTACTACGATAAGAACTCATTTTTACTTAAAACTGTGCCATGAGTTGCCTGGCAAACCACCAACTTGCTACCCTATTATTCAAATATAAATAAAATTACTCAAATATAAATAAAAAATCAACCAATAAAAGTTTTTCTACGACTGTGCAGAAATTGTTTTTTTTTCAAATTTTATTTTCGATAGCTATAGTAGAACATTAAGATCATATTACCACTTTAGAAAGTGTGTTGATAATTTAAATTTTTATTTCAGTGTCTTCGGTATTAGACATTATTATTTGTTAATTTGTGTGGAAAGTCGGAATACGTAAAATAATAGACTGGTCGACGTATGATGATTTCCACTATTTATTTGATTTATTGATGAAAATATTGATACTCAACGTTTTTAAATTTGGTACGCTTCTCTATTGAAATGAATATTTAAAAGATCTTGATTTTTTTCATGTTTGTGATATGTTCAGGGTAGCCAGTTTATATTGGGACACCAGCTTATCACAAGAAATATACGAGATATGGAGAAATGTTGATACAAAGGTTAATTAGGATAATTCGAACTGGTAGACAGACAGACAAATGGACCATATAGAGATACTAAAACACGAAGATTCATAATCCATGAGAAGGTGATTTTTCACGATTATAAATATTTTATTTAGCTGCCATCTTGAATTAGTGCCACAGTTTTACTAGTTTATCTATATACCACGATTTTTTATGGCACATAATTTGATATCAGTCCATTAAGTAGTGTTTCAGGCTGAATTTTTAAATATTTTACTAAGCCGGCATTTTGTTTCACCCCTTGGATTCGTACTAAAATTTTACTAGGTGATTTCTACATAATACTTGATCTTTGTGCAAAATTTGAGATAAATTGGCAAAGTAGTTTTTTTCCTTTTTTTTTACTTCATATGGCCTTTTTTTTTGCCACATTGAATTTTGACCGAAATGTCACCAGGTCATCCTCATATAACCTGTAATTTTTGACTAAAAATTTAAGTCGATCAGTTAAGTAGTTTCTTAGCTATGACGCGAACAGACAAACCGACAGCCCAACAGACAGACAGACAGACCGATAGAATTGAGAAGACATGTTTTTCGGTATCTAGAGACCCTGAAACGTAAAGATCTGAAAAAATATTTAGTAATTGAAGAAATAATTCACACAAAATACTATAAAAAATGTCCAGGGCGACATTCACTTTTTTAGTACTGAAATGTATATTAATAATGATATCAAACATTATATTTTTGCTAATTGAAGCTAAAAAATCAACTTAATTAATTAAATTAACGATAAACAAAAGTATCTCTAAATCAATTTTCCAAACGATGAACCTTAACCCACTTTACAGCTAACTATAGAATGTTTTTGTTTTTTTTTTATGAAGCCCTTATGGCAGTAGATCAAAGGGGGCAGAAAATTTTTTTTTGTCTTTTTGCTAATGTATCAAGCACTCATTTGGAGCCTAAAAATCAATAGCGGGAAACAGTAAAAGAGTTTAAAAGTTGTTTTCAAAGTTTAAATAGAGAAAAAATGGAGTTTAAAAAAAACAGTTTTAATATATTATTATTTTTTAAACTTGTTTTAACTATTTGAATTGCATAGTATGAGCCCAAGACAATAATGAAATTACTGATAAACAAAGTATCCCTAAATTAATTTTCACTTCCTTCGTAAAGCGAAAGTTTTGTAATCGTGAAAAAATCACCCCCCGAGATTTTTCATATCTTTACGCTTCAGGGTCCCTACATGCCGAAAAACATTTCTCAATTCCGTCGGTCTGTCTGTTTGTCGGTATGCCTCTTCGTGGCATAGCTAAAAAACTTCTTACCCAATTATCTTCAAATTTTGGTTAAATATTAAGGATCATATGGGAATAACCTGGTACCATTTTGGTAAAAAACCAATATGGCAAACAAAATGGTGGCTTAGTGAACTGTAAAAAAATTATTACTTAAGACTACTTCCAATTTATCTTAAATTTTGCACTAAAATCAAGTATTACATAGAAATCAACTTGTAAAATTTTGGTGCAAATCGAAGATGGCGGAAATATCTAAAAATTCAGCCTAAAAAGAAACAACTTATTGGACTGATTTCAAATTGGGTACCAACTGGTAAAACTGTGGTACTAATTCGAGATGGCGGAACAAAATGGCGGCCAAATAAAACATTGTAATCGTGAACAAATCACCCTCAGGTTTTACATATTTTCATGTTTTAGCGTCCCCAGATGCCAAAAAAATATATTTTATCAATTCTGTCTGTCTGTCGGTTTATCCGTCAGTGCGCGCGGCATAGCTTAAAAATTACTCATCAGATGACATCAAATTTTAGTTGGAAATTAAGGTATCATATTATGGGGATGACTTGGTAATATTTTAGTGAAAATCCAATACGCCGGAACAAGATGGTGTCCTAGTAAAACGTTAAAAAAATATTACTAAAAACACTCTTTATCCAATTTTCTCAAATTTTCCACAAAAATTAAGGAATGAACTGGTAACATTTTGATATGAATATAAGAGAAGCATAACAAAATAGCGGCCTAATAAAATATTTAAATAATCTAAGAAAAAAACTATTTATTAGATTAATTTAAAATTTTGTGTGATATAGCGTTAAATTGGTAAAGTTGTGGTATGAAGGCGGAACAAAATGGCGGCAAAATAATTTTTAATTCCCTCAAAAGGAAGTATTTTAAACGTGAAAAAAATGACCCTCCGAGATTTTTTCATGTCTTTAACTCTTAGGATCCCTAGATGCCTAAAGAACATGTTTTCTCAGTTCCGTCGATCTGTCTGCCTGGCTGTGGTCTACTTACACGACTTGTTTCAAGTTTTGGCCAAAAATTAAGGGTCATGGGATGACCTGGTAACATTTTGGTAAAAAGCCAACTGAAGAACTTTAGAAGCCGTTCAAAGACACTAATTATAGAAGACTACCAAAATTATATCAATCATATTGAGGCGGAAATTCCCGCAAATTAAAAAAAAATTTGGCATTTTGTATCTGCTAAACGCGGAAAAACAGATATACCCTTGGAAGTGTATTTTGGAAACTGTATGGATAGTAATAATAATAATGTTTGCAACCTTATTTTAAATCTATATTTAAGCCAAAAACTAACAACCTAATACCCTCAGAGAGTTTTTCAGGAAATGCGACATTCAGTCGACTTCAATTGTGTGAGTCGGAGGTTCTTTCTGTGCTTAGAGAACTGGATCCTAAAAAGGTAGCCGATTCTGATGGCATTCCTGCTATATTTGTCAAGAAATGCGTCAATGGTTTATGCCAACCACTTCTAAAATTATTTAATCAATCGCTCAGTGAGGGCCATCTTCGTACTGTATGGAAAAGGGTCATTGTTGTGCCCATCCATAAGTCTGGTAATAGGAGTAACATAAAAAATTATAGACTGATCTGTAAACTCTGTACGTTTGCAAAGGTGTTTGAAAAGTTAGTCTATAAACATATTTTTTACCTAGTTAAAAACATAATCAATAGCCAGCAGCACGGATTTTTTGCAAATAGATCGATTGACTCTAACCTCATTAGTTATTTGTAATTCATCTTAAATAGTTTGGATAACCGTCTTTAGGTCGATTCAATCACACTTTAGCAACGCATTCGATAAAATTAACCATGAAATTCTTAATAATAAATTGTCCGATATCGGTGTAGACGGCATAATCCTCAAATGGTTCAGATCTTATTTAACCGATCAGAAGCACTCCGTTACGGTTCGGGATCCTCGTCTGATTCATTTATCTCGACATCTGGGGTACCCCAAGGGCGTCATCTGGGTGGGACTCTTTGTCTTTATCATGTTTATAAATGATATCAGTAAATGCTTTGAATTTTCGAATTATTTATTTTTTTGCGGATAACCTGAAGATGTATAAAGTAATACAAGATATCGTCAGCAATTGCAATCAGATCTTGCTAGGACTGAACAATATTCTACATTTAAACACTGAAAATGTTTTACAATTAATTTTACCTGTAATTACCAAAAAGTGGTTTTCAATTATAGTTTGAATTCATACCAGCTACATAGAGAGGGCCAAGCAAAAGACCTAGGCGTTATCTTATATCTCTTATATATATATATATATATATATATATATATATATATATATATATATATAGGCTGTTCCTTAACGACATGCTAATATTTAAGGGGATGATTCATGGACCGATCTTAAGAAAAAAACTTACTTTGAACGTATGTCCTAAACTTTTGAGATACAGGTTGGTAAAATTTTCGAAAAAAAATTTTTTTTTAAAATAACCCTGAAGCTATTGCAGATATCTTTATGAAATTTAATACACGTCTTTTAAGCAACCAGAGGCATTTTCTGATGTACACATATTTTTTTATTTGGACCAGTGGCGTCCATAGGGGTTTTGCATTGAATATTTTTGGAGAAATGGTACGCCACTTATTTTTCTTAAAATACAAATTATTTCTAAAATCTTCATTTATTTCTAAGTAATTTTGATTTTCTTTCATCCGACGCATGGTTTTTGGTTAAAAAAATCAAAACCATTTTACTTCAGGGACTGTTGCGTGGAAATTGTTTTTTATTTAAATATTAAGTTCGTTTAACATCAATTGTTAATTAATTTAGAAATAAGTAAGCGATTTTGCTTTAGGAAAAAATAAAACAAAAACCTTCGAGTTCCAATAGTTATCACATGTTGCCAAAAAACGAGTTTTATTTTATTCTGTGAAAGTAAGTTTACATGAAAGGGACTAAATGTATTAATTATTAACAACAATAACATTGAATGAAATAAAAATTGTTGGAAGTGGCCACCTTCACTTAATAAACATGCGTCTGCCCGTCTGCGCATGGGATTGCGCACTCTTTCAAATATTGACGGCGTATTCCGTATAGTTTCACACGAGGCAACCAAATCGGTCTCTTAAATCTTTTAACGTGTTAACGGGAGTTTTGTACACTAGAGTTTTAAGGTGCCCCCATAAAAAGAAATCCAAACTATTGAGGTCGGGGGACCTTGCTGACCATTGCTGAGGTCCACCGCGACCTATCCAAGGATTTGGATAAACTCTATCTAAATAACTTCTGACTGAAATGAGTAGGAGCTCCATCGTGCATGTACTACATTTGATTCCTTAACGCAATCGGCACATCTTCAAGTAACCCAGGTAGATCTGCTTCCAGAAAATGTAAATAAGACCCTTCGTCAAGGCGTCCTGGTAGAAAAAATGGACCTATTAGATGATCACTAATAACTCCCGCCCATACATTAACCGACAATTGGTCTTGAAAATAGGTTTCGGTTATGACGTGGGGGTTTTCTTCCGTCAACACATGATTGTTGTGAAAAGTTTGAATTGCATTTCGAGAAAAATGTGCTTCATCTGTGAATAAAATTTCTGAGTCAAACTGCGGATTTAGTGTAATACTCTGAAGATACCACTGCAGAAAAGAAGAGAGAAGAAGAAGAAGGAAAGTCCCTGGGGTGTTATGCCTGTACCCCAGATAAACCTACATCAGATGCGAAACTTTAGTAGCGCGTCAGTTTTCTTTGGCCTCGGCGCGAGAGACATGTATGGCCCGCACCAAAAATTTTGTTGGATATTAAAAATTATTATTAAATTAAAAATAGCACTACCCGCACCAATTCCAATTTTTCGGAATCAAAATAATAGGAATATTCAGATATTACAATATGTCAATTACAAGTTGTGTAAGGTCCTTATTTTTGTTTTTACTGTGATATAAATTCGATTTAATCTTATCTCAATAAAATGACAAACTAATTATATTGGTGTTTTAAACAAAATTATAAAAAATATCTGAACATTAATTATGTAACTAGTTGATTACGAATATCCTGTCTTTTATTAAGGAAATACATTGTAAAATGCCACCATTTTATGATTTTTGTAAAGTAAAACCAATATTTTCGGCATTAACATACAAGGTTTTTGGATAATATCGAAAACAAAGATAAAATAAATAATCTAATGACAGAAAATGATGCATTGGTATAACGTGCATAACGGAGAAAATCAAATTATAGAGAAGCGACATAAACTGCTTTTACATTCCCTTAAAAAATATTGTAAACATTTAAATAGTAAATGTTATAAATTCTTAGAAAATACGTTTTTTAATTATCTGTATTGTACAAGTAACAAGAATCCAGTTCGTGCCGGGATAGCCGGTAGCTAAAGCAACGCCAACGGTCGGACGAAACAGTCTTGTTAATACGGGTCGGTATGTCAATTCGATTTGTTGAGCCGATTTATTTAATTATTGAGTGTTATATTATTGAGTTATGAGCATATATATTGTTAAAAAATGCTAATTTTTTGTGTATACCGTGGCTGCTCCTCCAACACAAACGTATTATATACATTGTTTTATTACTTGTTCTATTTTTTCAATTATTTTATTGTCTACCTAATATTTGTTTTACCTCAATACGAAATTTTTAGACTAGATTATAGCAGGTAGTTACGTTACAGTATTTTAAAATTACTTTTTATTGTTGATAAAAACTAATTATGTTTATGTCTTTAAAACACCATTACTTTAAAGCATGATTAAAAATTTTAGCGGTTCAAGTTTGATTTCCGAAACGTTTGCATTTTCTTTAATTTTATCCGTAACTATAGTAATAAACTTTTTGCGTCATGGATGACCGTGTTCACTTTCATAACGTCTGAGATTTGATTTTCTCTGCCCCTGAGCCACGACAGTTGGGTTATTTCAATCCTACCGGGATTAATATGATTATCGGTACCGGTATTTCAACAATGCTGTTTTTAACAATAAAATTACCTACCTGATAAAATTATAGCCTTTTTCGAAGGTTCTTGGAATAAAAAATCAAATCTGCCCTTTGGTCCAAGAAAAATTCTCGGTATAGCCGTTATCATAAAGGCGCTTTACACATCTTGCAGATACCACAAAAACCATTTACTTTCAAAGTGCTCTTCGCATAACTTTTAATTACAATAATTTTTTTCTAAAAGGTCTTCCCTTCCCGACTTTTTAAGACAACTGTTAAATCTAAAATTATTATATTTTTATACTATAAAAAAACTATAAATTAGGCTACTTATAAAGTACCTACTTGTTAAAACATTTTGCGTGAACCTACTAACTTACTATCAGGCGTAAAAAATTATAAAAGGTAATAATAAAACCAACGTACATCACGGGATCTTAAGGTAATTTAATCAGAGATTTATTGCTACCACTTGTATTTGAACAATGTAAATAAACTTATAACCAGGCATTTTTACAACCACAAAAATAAAACTGTATAAAAAATAAATGTTTAAAAAATTAAATAATATCATAGGCTCCCGCACTATCGATATAGCCGCTCAAGCAAGCACTTTTCCTTGCAGATTTAACTGGATCTCTTACTATGATGCCTCAGATGGCTGGACATCCGAGGAAGCGTTGTTTCATATAAATTCTCTATGCATGCGTTAGATAGGCACTTTAACATCTTGTGTAGGTTTATCTGGGCCTGTATTCTCAGAATATGGTAAGGATATAACAAATAATCAACCAAAATACGCCAAACAATTTGGTGACAAATATTCAAAGCTCTAGCGACCTTCCTTGTACTCGTCTCAGAATGTTGGTCAATTTCTTGCAGTACCGCTTCCTCAATTTCAGGTGTTCTGACAGATCGAGGTCTACCTTCCGAAGTACCTTTATTGAAACTACCAGTTTCGCTAAGTTGGCGATGAATATTCAAAAACGTTCGGCTGTTTTGCAAGGCACGATTTGTATATCTTTCATGATAAATGCGTCTGGCTTCTGTTGCACCACTACCATCTGCAAGGCCATACACGTAATGCATTACCCCCATTTCCGTGTTCCTATAATTTACCATATTATTATTATTAATTACTGATTACGACATACTTAAATTATACACTAAAAAGATGGTTTTAAGACGTTGACGTCTGTAAAAACGCAATTTATTCCAAGATAACTAGATTTATGTGTTCAACAATTATAATAGCCATTTGAGCCTGAAGTAAAATGGCTTTGATTTTTTTAACCGAAGATCATGCGTCGGACGAAAAAACATCAAGAGATCAAATTGCTTAGAAATAAATGAAGATTTTAAAAATATTTTTTTTTTAAATCAGTTGCGTAGCATTTTTTTCTCCGAAAATATTTAAAACAAAATCCATATGGACGTCACTGGTCCAAATAAAAAAAATATTTGTGCACCAAAAAATGCCCCTTGATGCTTAGAAGACGTGTATCAAATTTCATAAAATTATCTATAATAGCTCCATGGTTATTTTAAAAGAATTTTTTTTCGAAAATTTTACCACACTGAGTCTCAAAAGTTAAGACGTTTAGGACATACGTTCATAGGAAGTTTTTTCTTAAAATAGGTTCATGAATCACCCCCTTAAAGATTAGCATGTAATTAAGGAACATATATATATATATATATATATATATATATATATATATATATATATATTTTTTTTTTGTCGGTATTTTCTTGGGTATAGGTTAATATAAAACCAGTTCTATAATTTTACATCGACGTTTCGCTCACCATATTGAGCTTTCTCAAGATGAAAATTTATTTCCTAAAAAGACACATATATATAGTTAAAAAACATAAAATTATCAAATTTAACCACATTTTTTTAAAAAACATTACATCTAAGTTTTTCGGTATAAACAAACCAAGACTTTACAATATACAGAATACACTTAACAGAAAATTAAAATTTTTATTTGCTACGTACCTTGAAAATGACATGTTAATCCTAAACGGAATCGAGATTAACAGTGATTTCTATAGCATTGGAATGCTGTTAGTTTATAAGACATGATACATTTTTTTCCTTTTTTTAAATTTTATCTATGATATATGTTTGGGTTTCCGCTATTTATATGTACAGGATGTTATGTGAGAATAGCTTTTTCTTTGGAATAAACTTACTTAGAAATTAAATTATGATAAATTTGGCTTAAGTTGTTGATATCTTTTTTATCATTTACAGCATTTTTCTCCTTTTTAATCTGAATCATTTCTTTGATTGTTAGTTTCCGGTAATTACCGGAAAGAAAGTATTTTTTAATATAATATAAAAAATACAAAACAAAAAATTTTAAATTTAACAGTGACGGAGACCACAAAAATTATCAATAATATAAATTCTGAAATAAATAATCACATTAGCTATTTAAAAAAATTTTTACTTGAACATCAACTTAATACATTTTTAGATTTAGAGAATTCAAAATACGAAAACACATTTAATTACACTAAAGCACGCAATCAAACAAAATTTACAAAATTGGTTTCACGTATACCAAATAATGACAGAAAAATAAATACAACCGAATGGCTAAGTAACATCTCTGACACTAACATCCCACATGATATTGCTGAAGTTCTGGCTTTGGGTGACCGTTTTTCTCTTCCAATAATAAATGAACAACATATACCAACTACCGAATATATCGCCTGTGTAGAGAGCATAATTCAAGAAAAACCAAATGAAATCAAAGATTCAATTCGCGCAGATGTTGTAAATGTTGTCACTAATTATAACCATAAAATAAAACATAAAAAGACAAAATACTCTAACTTTCAAAAAAACATACAAAAGAAAATAAATAAAACCAAACAATTTATAAAATATAATCCCCAAATTAAAATCCTTAAACCTGATAAATCAAATAAAACTGTGATTATGAATTCTCTTGATTATGATACAAAAATTAAGGAATTACTTAGTGACAAAAATACATACAAAGAACTAAAAAGTGATTTAACAAACTCTTATCAAAATAAAAATAACACCTTTATAAAAAAAATGTTAAACAAAAAAATATTCACTGATACAGAAGCAAAAAACCTAATGATACATAACGCAGTAGCACCCAAAATATATGGTCTACCAAAGTTACATAAAGCTAACATACCTTTAAGGCCCATTGTATCCTGTATCCAATCTCCTTTTTATAAATTATCAAAGTATTTGTCTAATTGTATGTCTAACATAACTGGTAAAAATGATTATTTCGTTAAAGATTCCTTTGAATTTAAACATTTTATTGACAGGATAGAAGTTCCAAATGATCATGTACTAATATCCCTTGATGTTGTCTCGTTATATACAAACATTCCAAATGAACTTTTATCGGAGATAATAAGACAAAAATGGGACGAACTAAAAGCACACACAACACTGCCTTTGAATGAATTTTTAGAAGCTATTAACATTACCTTGAATAACAATTATTTCCAGTATGCAGACAAATATTATCAACAATTAGATGGTTGCGCTATGGGTTCTCCTATTTCCTCCATTGTCGCACAATTGGTTATGGAATACCTAGAGGAGAACGTGATAAGTAAACTTGATTTTACATTGCCTTTTTTTAAAAGATTCGTAGATGATTGCTTGACTGCCGTTCCAAAAAATAATATTAACGATCTATTAAATGCTTTTAATAACTTTCACCTCAAATTAAAATTTACATCAGAAATTGAAGACAAAAATCAAATAAACTTTCTGGACTTAACGCTAATAAGAAACAAAGTAGATAAAAACATCAAAACTAAATGGTATACGAAAAAAACATGGTCAGGTCGATACTTAAATTTTAACGCCAATCATCCTAAGAACCAAAGAAATAGCGTCGTAATAGGTCTGACCGATCGTGCTATTTCACTTACTTCTCCAGAATATCGGCCTGAGATTTTAAAGAAAGTTAAAGAAACTTTATTAAATAACCATTATCCTGAGAAAATCATATTACGAATTTTTAAACAAAGGACACATTTATTCTATAACAATATAAAGAAAGCTGAAAAAGAAAAAAATCTAAACACAAAGTACATTGCAATGCCCTACACAGACGGTCTATCGGAAAAAATAAATCACATCTTATCTAAACATGATATACATGTCTGTCATAAAGCTCATAATTTATTAAAAAGTCTTTACACGCCTTTGAAAAGCAAGGTAATAAATAAAAAGAAATCAAATTTGGTGTATTCAATTCCTTGTCTAAATTGCTCAAAAAAGTATATTGGAATGACAACACAATATTTAGATAGTAGATTAAACGGTCACAAATATACAAAAAATGCCTCTACTGCACTCCACAAACACGAACTTTCAGAAAAACACGAGTTCAATTTTAAAGAAACACAAATTCTGGATCAGGAAACTAATTACCGGAAACTAACAATCAAAGAAATGATTCAGATTAAAAAGGAGAAAAATGCTGTAAATGATAAAAAAGATATCAACAACTTAAGCCAAATTTATCATAATTTAATTTCTAAGTAAGTTTATTCCAAAGAAAAA
This sequence comes from Kuschelorhynchus macadamiae, assembly GCA_030620095.1. NCBI lineage: Eukaryota > Metazoa > Arthropoda > Insecta > Coleoptera > Curculionidae > Kuschelorhynchus > Kuschelorhynchus macadamiae. The sequence continues at coordinate 7,279 of JAUTXW010004169.1, read as the reverse complement.
GCTATTCTCACATAACATCCTGTACATATAAATAGCAGAAACCCAAACATATATCATATATAAAATTTAAAAAAAGGAAAAAAATGTATCATTTCTTATAAACTAACAGCATTCCAATGCTATAGAAATCACTGTTAATCTCGATTCCGTTTAGGATTAACATGTCATTTTCAAGGTACGTAGCAAATAAAAATTTTAATTTTCTGTTAAGTGTATTCTGTATATTGTAAAGTCTTGGTTTGTTTATACCGAAAAACTTAGATGTAATGTTTTTTAAAAAAATGTGGTTAAATTTGATAATTTTATGTTTTTTAACTATATATATGTGTCTTTTTAGGAAATAAATTTTCATCTTGAGAAAGCTCAATATGGTGAGCGAAACGTCGATGTAAAATTATAGAACTGGTTTTATATTAACCTATACCCAAGAAAATACCGACAAAAATATTTTCATAAGGTTAAAGAAAAAAACGAATTATATATATATATATATATATATATTTATATATATATATATATATATATATATATATATATATATATATATATATATATATATATATATATATATATATATATATATATATATATATATATATATATATATATATATATATATATATATATATATATATATATATATATATATATATATATATATATATATATATATATATATATATATATATATATATATATATATATATATATATATATATATATATATATATATATATATATGATATACATAAATATATATATATATATGATATACATAAATATATATGGTGTTTCACTAAAGGCGGCCGGATAGCTTTCTCAGAAACTATGAAAGCTACAGCTTCGCGAAAAAAAATTCATAACTAAAGTGGCCAAGAGAAATTGCTGGAAAATATTTTCAAGTTTGTAAAACCACCGCAAGATGGCGTACCTGTAATGATAAATAAAAAAAAAACACTCTTTTTTGCAAAAATACCGAACATGAGATAACATTTTAATAACAGCAACAAAGTCTGCGTCAGTTTTGTTTAAGGCGTTTTGTCATATTTCAAATAATAACGGTGGGGGAAGGTGATAAATAAATCAACTTTCAAAGCGCTCTGTCTCCTACATCTTTCATTTAATGTTTTCCAAGTGGGTACTTGTTTGAAAGAACATTTAAAGCTCTTTCAACTACTGTCATCTTTGGCTCTCGATAGTTCTTGGTACACTAACTAGAGGGCGTTGTTTAAACAAAAGTCAATTTTTAGAGATTTTCTCGAAAAAATCAAATGGAACGGTATGATTTTAACAGTGTTATTTTAAAAAGGAAAAAATAATTGTCTAAATTCTGGCGAAAACCGCATTTTGATATCTTTATTCATTTTTTAGTTATTTCAAAATAACCTGTTTTCCGCTGAACAAAAAAAAATAGCTTTTAATCATAGTTAAATGTTATTATTCTGTGACAAAGTATTCTTTATGGCAACTTGAAAGCAAATACTCCTTATTACAATAGTGTTGGCTTTACCTCACATTTTATTCAGGCTTGGTACTGGTCCAAATTTACTTATTATCAAAAATTTGAAGCATTTAAAGTCCAACGTGCTATGACCATAACAAAACGGTAAAACTGAAGTCCTAAAAAATTACCATTACAAAATGTCTTTACAAATGTTCAAAATTGTTGTCATTTCTGTAAACCCAGTTATTTTAAGGAGGGAAAAATTAACAAAACCCTGTTTTGATATCTTTATTCTGTTTTTAGTTAAATTATAAAAGTGGTAAATCCTAAAACCTAATTCCTAATTTTAAAAATAGCTTATTCTATATTAATTGAAATCATTATTTGTATTAATATTAATGTTTACAGTCATAACGTTGATAACTAAGAATATTATTATTTACGCGTCAACGTTAAAATATTGCAAGTAGAGTGGGTAAAAACAAAAAAAGGCAATTTAAAAATGGCCGTATGTCAAACTTCCAATAAGCAACAATGCATATTTATTGTTAGAGCTTATTTAGTATTTGCGAGTATATGTTATCATAATTTTTTTAAACTGACTTTTGAAAAATGTCTTATTCCTTTGATGAAGCTTATGACATGTTAGCCGTATACTTCCAAAATTTCGAAAATGCGAATATAGCCGCGCAGGTATATGCAGCTAAATATCCTGATAGAAGACATTTCAGCAAAAGAGTATGTATACGTTTAGCTAAAAATTTGCGCGAATTTGGTCAAGTGAATCCGATTTCAGTGCCTAAAAGAAATCGTGCAATTAGAAATGAGGATAACATTATCAACATTCTTGCTTACGTTCAAATTAATCCACATCTAAGCACCACAGTAATTTCGTCGGACTTGGGAATTATAAGTCCACGGTACATCGAATTTTGCTAGAAAATAATATACATCCATATCACGTTACTCTGCACTAAGGTCTGACAGAAGGAGATTTTGATTCAAGATTAGATCACTGCTACTGGCTAAGATCTATGATTGTCGAGAATCCCTATTTCTTGTCCCGCATATTATGGACGGATGAAGCAACCTTTACGAACACTGGAGGGGTCAATTTACATAATATGCACTATTTGCCATCAGTTAATCCTCACTGATGCGTGAAGTCGACAATTAAAATCGATGGAGTGTAAACGTTTGGTGTGGCGTACTGGATGGCCACATAATTAGCCCATTTTTTTTAATGGTCACTTAAACGGCAAAGTTTATCTAAACTTTTTAACAAATGAGTTGCCTGCACTGTTGGAAGATGTTCGTTTAGAAATCAGAAGACAAATGTGGTTTCAACAGGATGGTTGTCCGGCACACTTCTCCAGGGCAGTTCGAAATTTTTTGGACGAATATTATCGAAACGTCTGGATAGGACGAGGTAGTTTATTTTTATGGCCTGCTAGATCCCCGGACCTCTCTGTGCTTGATTTTTATTTGTGGCGAAGAATAAAAGACATTTGAAACGCGCCCTACTACGCTAGAAAATATGATTGAAAGAAATGCTAGCTATAGCATTTCGAGGGCTGAAATTGAAGTCGCCGTTGCTAGCACTCGGCAAAGACTTGATTGTTGTATTGAAAGTAATGGAAAACAATTTGTTAGTGATTTACTTAATGGGTATTCGGTTTTGTTATTGTTATAGCCCGTTGGCTTTTAAACACGCTTCAAATTTTTGATAATAAATAAATTTGGACCAGTACCAAGCCTGGATAAGGTGTGAGGTAAAGCCAACACTATTGTAATAAGAATTATTTGGTTTTAACTTGTAATAAAGAATACTTTGTCACAGAATAATGACATTTAACTATGATTAAAAGCTAATATTTTTTTTAACAGTGGAAAACAGGTTATTGTCAAATAACTAAAAAATGAACAAATATATTAAAACGCGGTTTTCGCCAGAATTTAGGCAATTTTTCCACTTTAAAATTACACTGTTAAAAGCATACCGTTCCATTTGATTTTTTCGAGAAAATCTCTAAAAATTGACTTTTGTTTAAACAATGCCCTCTAGTTAGTGTACCAAGAACCATCGAGCACCAGTAGTAAAAAGAGCTCTTTCAAACAGGTATCCACTTGGATAACATTAAATAAAAGATGTAGGAGACAGAGCGCTTTGAAAGTCGTTTTATTTATCACCTTCCCCTACCCATATTATTGGAAATATGACAAAACGCCTTTAACAAAACTGACGCAGAGTTTTTATTGCTGTTATCAAAATGTTATCTCATAATGGGTATTTTTGCAAAAAAAGGTGTTTTTTTATTTATCATTGCAGGTACGCCATTTTGCAGTAGTTCTACAAACTTGAAAATATTTTCCAGCAATTTCTCTTAGCCACTTTAGTGATGAAATTTTCTTTCGCCAAGCTGTAGCTTTCATAGTTTCTGAGAAAAGCTACCCGGCCGCCCTTAGTGGGACACCCTGTATATATATATATATATATATATTTTTTTTCTTCGATAGTGGGGTGGTAATTTTGTTTCATTTCGCAAAAGATATTTATAATTTATATCCCTAAAATTAACATCTGCCCAATGAGCGAGTTCAATAACGAAATATTCTCATTTTGATAATGGGAGAAATGTATCTCTTTATATGTTCAACAGTATCAGAATAAAATCCAAATTATATCCCTGTGTTTGTTAAGTGTAACTTTTGTTTCAGAGCCCGGCAGCAGTGCCAGCTGGACCACGGGAATTTCCAGCACGTTGTTCTTCTTTTGTTTGCTGATTTCCTACATCAAAGTTGTGTGCCGATGACTTAGTGATGTTAGTTTTAGTGAATAAGAGGAGGGACGCGGAAAATCAGAGACGATCCACATAGAGACTTTATAACTTAAGTTATTTTATTGTACTCTACGTCCTGTGAAGTTGGCGCATATTTCCTGGGTTACAAGGTTTGTGTAATTTCCTGCGATTATTTCTAAAATGCAGTGTACTTTTTTTAAGTTATTCTATTAAATTATTAGTTTATTTAAAACCAATCTGGTAAATAATTACTATTTTGTAGCGCAGATTTTACACATTCTAGGATTGTGATATTTTTAAAACTCCTTGCAATATTTTTCGCGAAGAGTTACATTTTAGTTTTACAGCATTAGTTTTCTAACAGGTGATTTCTACTAAACTAAAGTGGAATAACTAAAATGAAATGTCTACTGTATGGTCTAACAAGCTGTGTACTAATTATTGTTTAGTCCAATAAACGGTACATTAATAAAAAACTGGTGCATGGTTCGACGGACCGTGTATACTAATAAAAAGTATATACACCTTCTAGAAAAATTTCTTAAAAAAAAAATGATTATTTAATCTCATGTTATCCCGGAATATACAAAATTCCAAGAGCAATTTGGGAACTTGAAAATAACCGGATGAGTTTAGGTATGTCTAGATTTCATTTAACTATACAGGATGTCCCTGTACGTTTGTATGTATGATGTAGGTTTTACGGGGTTTCTTGTTTATGAATAGAGATAAAAAGATGCTCCCTGCTACTTTTTCCTGAAACCAAAAATGCTACAAACAGATCTTAGCTAACCGTCATAGTTTCTGTGCTACAGGGCGATTTTGAAAATTTGTCGGTTTCAGTTATTTTGAAAGTTATTGTAAGTGTGGAAACGGGTCTTTATATAAAGTTTCTCATGGAATCCAGTGGCGTGCTCAGATTTTTTTCTGAGAGTCATACTTTTTGAGATATTGGCATAACTTGCTTTCTTTTAAATTGGACACCTTATATATTTTTTTCATATGATATCACTAAACACTATATATATATATATATATATATATATATATATATATATATATATATATATATATATATATATATATATATATATATATATATATAGAGAGCAGAAGGTGCAAATATGGAATACCATTTTGTTTAGTATCTAAAAATTTTATTTTGTGAATAGAATTAAGCAAAATTTAGCAAAAAGGCACTTCACACAATAACCCACCAAAATGTAAAAGCAAATAAAAAAAAGTTTGAAAAAAAAACAAACAAACAAAATTCCAACCTAAGAAAAGGTGGTGCAAATATGGAACACTTTATAAATCTAAGAAATTATATCACTTATAATTATCTTACTTGCACCGGTCGCCAATATATTCGGCTTTTTCGGCACCTGCACATTCGTTATGAGCCCACATTAAGCACATTAAACATTGGACCCACAATTTTCCCCCCTGATCAGCAGAAAACGCATTCTGACAATTGGCATGCATTGGGCATCATTCTCATTCGGTATCAATTGTCCCGGCATATCTTCCAAATCGTCAAGTCTTACATCTTCGCCTGAATCCTCTGATTCATCGGAAGAAACTGTACTCTTTAGCCGTTTAATTTTGTACTTTGACTTCTCCTGTTTTCCGCGCCTTTTGCCTCATTTCTAGTTTTTTTATTCATTGACTAATTTAGTTCGTTCTTGTAAGGTGACGAGGTACAGATAGTTGGATCACAGTAGATCCAACTGTCTTTCGTCATCTGTTGGTTTTTCTGCGGAATGTGTTTGGGACTGGAGATATAGATTGAAACTTCATCAACTTCTAAGGCAGAGTTTTGATCTTGGTCTTGGTCAACAGATTGAATACTGACAGGTGCAGAGCGTGAAGTTATCTTGCCAGGGGTAATCGAAAATTGAGAGCCTGAAGATTTAGAGCATGAAGGTTTATCGATAGGGGCAATCAAAAATTAGTTTTTTTGATTGATTTTTGAAGGTTTATTAACAGGGGCAATAAAAGTTGTAGAGCATGAAGGTTTAGAGCAGGAGGGTTTGTCGACAGGAGTAATAGAAGTTTTTGTTGTATTGAGTTCTTGAATGCTAATGGTAATTCCTCTTTTCGCTGCTTCTTGTTCCGCAGTAATAAAGTCAGCCACGGAAAAAATATTCCAGTTAAAAGGGCAAGTACCAGCGGTTATTGTGTATGTCTGAACTCTTCCGTAAGCTCTACTAAATAATTCCATTATATCAAAAGGACTAAGATCGCTTTGGTTTTGACGGAGCCAAATACGAATTTCTTCACTGCAATACAGTTTTAATGGCCCCATAAATGACTTATCCAAAGGCAAGAGCTTGTGGGTCGAGTGAGGAGGCAAACATAAAATGATAACGTGGTTTGCCCTTGCAAGGTTGATAACGTCGATGTTGCGAGTGTGACTGTACCGACCGTCAAGGATTAACAGGAGAGGGTTTTTCTGAGTTGGTTTAGTCTATTGGATGAAGTGATGAATCCACTGGGTGAACATATGGGACTGTACCTAACCGGATGGATGTGCAACTCCTACGAACCCAGGAGGAGCTCCCTTTATGAGCTGAATGTTCATATTTTTAAAAATTTGTGAAAATTATCAAGGGATGGGCAAAAGTTCCAGCCGCATTCATACAAAAAATAATTGTAATCAAAGCACTGCTGATGTTAATGAAGCAACTTTACGTTTGCCTTTAATCCCTACAACTGACTGATACTTTAGTTTGGACAATTGTTATGCCTGTTTCGTCTACATTATAAACGTTGCTCGGGGAATAAGGCATTTGTTTATCAAGGAGGTCAAAAAAACCGTCAACTCTTTCTTTATAAAAACCTGCAGCTCTTGCAAATGATGTCCTCGTTGGCTTCCTTATCGACAATGTTGGATGTCGCTTTAAAAACAAATCAATCTAGGCTCTGCCTGCAATTCCAGATGCAGAAAACGGGTGTTGTAGAGAACCCTATAGGTTTTGGATGCCTTGAGATATCGCATTGTTTTTTCTCTGACTGCCCTGATGGCCCATGT
>JAUTXW010004168.1:0-71644 GCA_030620095.1 Kuschelorhynchus macadamiae | reverse complement strand
AGCCTTCACGGGTATGAAAGAGAAAAGGGATTATTAAAAGAAGGTCTGCTAACTTTAGTCGCGTGCCGGACGGGAGATTACCATGAGGAAATGTATTATAATGTGAAATAATAAAATATCTTCCGGCTGATTCAGTAGTGGTTATGGATAAGGCAAGCTTTCGCTCACAGCGCGTATAGAAGACACCAACTTTATCTTGGAGAAAACAAGAAATTACCGACTGACTAACTACCAAAGGTATTGAGTTTGAACCCAATCTGATAAAGAAAAAACTACTAGATATAGCAAATTTACACAAAAATCGTTGTATGGAACCGTGTATGCCGTGGAAGATATAGTAGAAAACTATAATATAACTGTGCTGCGTTTTCTGCCATATCATTGCAAACTAAATCCTATAGAACTTATATGGACGCAAGTGAAGGAATATGTAGGAAGACAAAACACGACATTTAAAATGAAAGATGTTAAGGTGACACCAGAAAACTGGCAGCAGTCCAACATATGATGAAATAGGCTAGAAAATGTGGGATCTTGACAACCTGATCGATCAAACGGTTGACCCTTTAATTATAACGTCAAGAGGTGAAGACAGTCGTCAGATGACGAAGCATATAATTATGTTAACTATTATTATGAAACAGACTATAGACATTAGGTTTCATGCATGATCTTTATGCAAAAGATACATTAAAATAAAGTAGAGAGTAATCTTCGATTTGTTTACAAAAGCATTGGTAAAATTAAGATTTAATTTTCTCAGATGTAAATTTTTGAAAGTCTTAAAGACATTTAATTGTACGGTTATGTTAAATGTTGATTATTATTCATTGATTTGTTCTAGTTAAGTTTTAGAAACAGTATTCATGAAAGAAAACGTTAAAAGCAATAATACCGTCAAGCCGGCTTACCAAATACATATGCGAGTTCAGCGTTTTAATTTTTCTTTTCGCATATGTTCTTGTTTAACTGAGATAGTTGTAGATCTTTGCGTTTTAGGGTCCATAGATCCCGAAAAACGTGTTCTCATATTTCCATCGGTATGTCGATCTGTCAATACCTCAAAAACTACCTATTCGAGTGACTTCAAATTTTGAATAAATAGCAAAGGTCATATGGGGATGGAATGGGTACATATGATGGAACAAAACTGCTGCTTCACAAAATGTTAAAAAACTTTTATTATGAAACTATTTATAGAATAGAACTTAAATTTTGCACAAAAGTCAAGTAGAAAACAGAAATAAATACAACAAAAGAACATAAAGGAAATGGCGGCCTAATAAAATGTTTAAATATTTGGTAGAATTTAATTTCTTCGAATAAAGTTTTCTTCTTTGCATAAAAAAAATTAATGACATAATTAATTTTTTTAAGGACCAGTAGTAGTAGTAGTAGTGAGGATAGGGGCGCCCAAACACGGCGTATAGGCCTAAAAGATCCTCGTAACCATCTCCTGTCCACCCACTCTCATAGGCTTGCAAATTATTTCAATCAAGGATTAAAACTACCACCCCTAGGTATGGCGGCTGATCCGAAGATTTTTCTTCTGAGTCTGCCCCACCTATTACAGATCCTTATTAAAAGGCATGACATTTGCTCTCCTTATCTACAATTAGCACAGAGTTGGCTATCTTTTATTTGTAATAAATATAGGTGCCTATTTAGTCTGCAATGACCAGTCAGTATTCCGACCATATCCGCGATGACCTGGCGGCTCTTGGACATCAACCAGTTTGGCTTGGTTTGTGACACTTCTGGAACTTCCTTGGACTGTCTGTTGCCTTCTTCAAGTCGTCTTCCTTTTATCCCAGACCTACTTGTTTGGAAAGTTTTCCTTTGTTTGGTCCCAGTTATAGTACAGGACTCAAAGGCGTGCCAAGTTGTAGGCCCGCTCATTTCTTGCCTTAAGATCTACTGGACACTCGGAGCAGATATAGATCTCACCTTTCGGTCCTTTTAAAACAAAGACCTCCGCTTGGAAAACAGTAGCATATCTTTCCAGAGAAAAGTATTTTCCTAGTTCCCTGTCAACCCTGTACAGCCGAGTTCCGGCAAGCCCCGTATTGGCCTGCCTGGAGCCGTCGGTATACCAGACTTCGACATTTTGGTGTGGTACCAAGGTTTCTGCTGCCCTTTGATCCCGGGTTGGGATTATTACTTCAAATGAATTGTGTATCCTTGAACGTGCATACGCATTGTTTGCCGAGGAAGAGAGGATGGGAATGTCCTCTGACATAACCCTGGCTATGTACATATGACCTCTTTCCTGTTGCCTGCTCCAGGTTTTATCCTTCATCTTCCCCTTGCCGGGTGTCATGGCCGTCCTCCTGATTCCCAGGGAAAGCCATGACAACCCCAGTAGGACATTCAAGGCTGTTCTCATTGCACCGGTTTTTCCCAGCTAGACCAGTCTCTGGCTTTTTCCACTTCAGTTCACCATACCACGGATCCCTGAGTGACCCTTATGTATGTTTATGTCGTGAGTGTTCCACGTCAGTTTACCATGTATTGTCACCCCCAAGTTGTTAACCCCCTGTTCTAATAACAGTGGCTTCTGATACAATGAGGTTAATCTAAACTCTAATATATTCCTTCTATTCGTGAAAAGTATGTGCTATTTTTTTCAAGATTTACCGATAGCCCTGTGTCTAGGCATGCAACATTTAAAAATTCAGTACATAAAAAGTACTTATTTAATTGACTTGAAATTTGCACAAAAACCAGAAATATAGCGTTATTACCAGATAATTATTTAAGTATATATAAAGTTTGTTACCCGTACGCGATGGAGTTTCTATATGGGGGAAATTTTGGGTAAAGATGAATTTGCAGATTTTTTTTATTTGACTTTTGATTTTTTTTAACTTTCATACTGTGGCAACTCAAAAGCAACTACAGAATTTTTGTAATTTTGTTCTAGTCTACTTTCAGGATGAAATCGAGTTTTTAGATTACTTAAGACATCCTGTAGGCTCATATCTCCTAAAACGTTCTTATATGTGAAAAATATTTTTAACTTGTTAATAGTTTAATACTGGCATAAACGTCTGCCATCCAAATATACAATATGTAAATATATCTCTTATCTTTTGAACAACATATATTTTAAAAACTAATTAAAGCAAACACAATAGATAAAGTATTTAATTATTATTGTGATGAATATATTGCAAAATAAGCATGTCTGTTTAACAAACTAAAAAAATGTTTAATTGTCTTTCTCAATTATATTTACATGTATATCGTAGTCGTAAGACAACTTGTTTTCGACATTATACTTATACTTTGCCACTTATTGTTTATTGTAAGAGCAGGATTATCATTGTTTTTGGAAAATGAAAAACTGTTAAGAAATAGGTACCTAATATATTAATATTGCAGTCAGAATTATGTTTATGTTCCGTTCAATCGTTATTTATACATTTGATACGTTTTTGATATAAAAGATAAGAGAGGGTGTTGGCTTCCAAAGAAATAGACATAAAAGAGGTGCATTAAATGAGTGGTTGTGATTCTAAAACATTCTCAAAAGAAGTTCAAACCTAGAGTCTATTTTTTATATTGATCAATGAAAGAGAACCATTGTGGTGATGAATCTTCATTGTGGGTTTAAACTTAGCGACTTTCCTATTTTTTCATTTTTCAAGTAGGAGTACTAAATATTCATTTAAAAATAAAAATAAAAAAATATTTAAGGCTTAATGTACAGTAACCTTTCTGTGAATTAAACAAAGAGGATTTGTGCGACTGAAACAAGTTTATTGCTGATGTATTTAAAAAGCAAGATTTTGGTTATCGAACTGTGCAGCAGTACAACTGTTTTATATTTCTGACTTTTAGAATTGATCGTACTATTACATCACCCTTCCACATTTTTTGAGATCTTTACGTTTCAGGGTCCCTAGATCACGAAAAATATGTTTTCTCCATTCTGTCGGTCTGTCTGTTCGCGGCAGAGCTAAAAAACTACTTACCCGATTGACTTCAAATTTTGGTCAAAATTGAGGGTCATATGGGGATGACCTGGTAACATTTTGGTAAAAATTCAATATGGCAGAACAAAATGGCGGCATAGTAAAATGTTAAAAAAATTATTACTAAAAAAGTGCTTATCCGATTTTCTCAAATTTTGCCTAAAAATCAAGTATTAGGTAGGTATCAACTGGTAAGATTTTGATACGAATCCAAGAATGGAGGCTTAGTAAAATATTGAAAAATTCAACCTGAAAAAAACTACTTAATGAACCATAATTAATTGTAGTAGGTATAGAGATAAACTAGGAAAGCTGTGGTACTAATTCAAGATGGCGGAATAGAATGGCAGCCAAATAAAATTTTAATAATCTGAAAAAATCACCCTTTCAGGTTTTACGTATTTTTGCGTTTTAGTGTCCTTAGATGCCAAAAAATATGGTTTTTCAATTTCGTCGGTTCTGTCTATTAGTTCGCGGCATAGCTTAAAAAGTAATCATAAGATTGACTTCAAATTTTGGGCAAAAATTAAGGCTCATATGGTGATGACCTGGTAATCTTTTGGTAAAAATCCAATATGCCGAAACTGGAGGGCGGTCTAGTGAACTGTTAAAAAAGTTATCACTAAAAACCTAATTATTCAATTTATAATATAAGCATAAATTGGTAGATACGAATTTAACGTGACGTAACAAAATCGTGGTCTGTGTCAATGTAAAAACTACTTACTGAATTTATTTTAAATTGTGCCCAAAAATCAAGTGTGGCATAGGTAGAAACTGGTAAAATATTGGTAGGAATCCAATATATTGAAACAAAATGGCGTCCCATATAAATGTTTGAAAAGACAATATATATGTGTTCCTAAATAACTATATCAAAATACAAGAGTTCTAACCACACTACACGACAACTTGTTACGTTCTGGACGCGCGTTTAGTTAGCATCATCAGCAGATGATATAAACTAAAGTAACTTATCCTAACCGAGGCTATTTATAGGTAAATATGGTCCCACTTGGTTGCACCCGACTGCACCGTTGTCAAGCAAACAATAGAGGGGACAATAGGGAATAGGTTCTCTGTCTTTATTTAGTGCTTTCTTACACATTTAATTATTTCTATACTCTCAAATGCATCCAATAATCTATTATTAGATACATTTTTAATCAACTTAAGATTATTTATTCCTCTTTGGTGATTGTTTTCCAAAGCATGTTGCGCAAGGCTTGATTTTTCTGTTCTTCCGTATCTTAAATGTGCCATGTGTTCTTTAAAACGAATGTTTATGAAGCGTTTAGTTTGCCCAACATATTTTAGATTGCAGTCATTACAGCTAATTTCATAGATACCACTCCTCTCCTTCAAGTAGACTTTGTCTTTAGGGTTTCCAAGGAGATTTTTCAAACTGTTCCCCGTTTTGTAGGCTACTCTAAAACCTACGTTTTTAAATACTTTTTCTAGACCTCTCGTATATCTGGAATCAAATGGGATTACTATGAACTTATTGGGAGCCACAGGTACTTGAAGAGTAGTGGCATATTCTAACATTTTCTTATGCTTATGTCTATTTACTAATTTATGTACAAAATTATCATTATATCCATTACTTTTAGCTAGATTTTTAATTCGATTCATTTCATTGTTAAAACGTTCTTTACTTAATGGAAAATTGCCTAACCTGTGAGTTAAGAAATGAAATGCTGCCATTTTGTGTTGACGGCAATGAAATGACTCGGATGTTATATACCTATCAGCATTTCACTTCTTAACTCTGAGGTTAGTCAATTTTCCATTAAGTAAAGAACGTTTTAATAATGAAATGAATCGGATTAAAAATATAGCTAAAAGTAATGGATATAATGATAATTTTGTACATAAATTAGTAAATAGACATAAGCAGAAGAAAATGTTAATACTGATAGGTATATAACATCCGAGTCCTTGTCAGTCAACTTATATTTAAAAGTGATGTAACTAAGGTCATTAATATTTTTAAAAATCCCCTTGCGTCAAAGACCTTTCTGGCATATGTACAAAAGAAATTATACCGTGTTGCCAAGTTTTGAGGTTTGATATTTTTTCCTAGTGAGTAGATACATAGATTGTTTTACATCTATGTTAGGAAGCTACATTAGTTTTATTCGTCGCTGACTGACTATATTAGTTTCGAGTTAAAGATGTATTTGGTAATTCAAATTCTTGTAGAAAGAAAAATTCCTGCAAAAATCTGAATAGTGCAATTTCTTCATATATTAAACATTTTTATCCGATATGACAGGATTCAAAGACCACATTAAACCATCTATTACTATGGTTTTGAAGCCAACTGTGTATATATTCCGTTATACATTGTATTATATTGTGTGCTGTTGAGAATAATCGAGAGAATATATGATTTAATAAAAAAAGTGCGAAACTGAGGGTGCGAGGAACGAGTATAGCAAAATAGGAAACATTTTGACTGCAGGCGTATATAACGGGAAAAAATATATTTAAGTTATAAATTTAAATCAAATTCCAAATATTTCTGGAGATCAATTCCCTTAATATAAATTTAAAATCGATTGATTCTTTTGCTCTATAAAACTCTTACACAGGTATTCACTAAAGAGGTTTAAATTTAGACCAGATCTAACTTGACAGTTATAGGTTTAAGATGACATTTTTAACAATTGAACAAATAATTTTTCTAATGTCACAGTTACAAAATGACAACCTTTGACATATTTTTTTTAAGATTATAACGTGAGTACTGGAGATTTGACAGAATAATTAAAACTATGAATATACATAGGGAACACAAATACCATAGATAATTTTTTAAATTTGAAAAATAGTAAAACAACATTTTTGTAAATCTTCTAAATTTATGTATTTAAAACAGTAGTACCACATAGGGCGAAATAAGAAAATTTTTCAGTGGTAACATCTTGCAGAAAAGTAAAAGTGAATTATAATTCTTACGATACAGAAAAAACAAAAATAAACTTAGTTCTTGGTTTAAAAAACAGAATTTCAAAAATATGTCACCATAGTTTAAAGCAACAAAGTTAATTAAAATTAAAAAACTCGCTTCTTCAAAATTCGTATTCAGAAGAAAGTCATTTATATACATAAAAGATCCAACGCCTAAAATAATAAATTAAAACCTGAAACTAATATTATTATAACCAACAAGGTAGTAAATACTATATATATATATATATATATATATATATATATATAATATATATATATAATATATATATATATATATATATATATATATATATATATATATATACTATATATATATATATATATATATATAATATATATATATATATATATATATATCAATTAAATCTTCCCTATATATATATATATATATATATATATATATATAAAGATATATATATATATATATTTATATATATATATATATATATATATATATATATATATATATATATATATATATATATATATATATATATATATATATATATATATATATATATATATATATATATATATATATATATATATATATATATATATATATATATATATATATATATATATATATATATATATATATATATATATGTGATCCATTTTCGTCCAAGGTAGTCTCGAACGTTAACTAAGAAATGGGATGGTGTAGAAACTGTATTCTATTCCAGTCTGCTAATATAATATCTTCCATTAAAGCCGGCAACTCAACACTATCAATTAAATCTTCCCTCCTCTACTTAAAATAATTTTAAAGTGCCATTATAAAGAATACAACAAAAGTTCTATATATATATATATATATATATATATATATATATATATATATATATATATATATATATATATATATATATATATATATATATATATATATATATATATATAGCCACTGGACCACCACGTACGATCCATTTTCGTCCAAGGTAGTCTCGAACGTTAACTAAAAAATGGGATGGTGTAGAAACCGTATTCTATTCCAGTCTGCTGATATAATATCTTCCATTAAAGCCGGCAACTCAACACTATCAATTAAATCTTCCCCGCTCAACTTAAAATAATTTTAAAGTGCCATTATAAATATATATATATATGTATATATATATATATATATATATATATATATATATATATATATATATATATATATATATTCTATTTGTACTATTTTCCTTCTTTTGAACAAATACATCTAGATAGGGAATCGTTCCATTAGATTCATTTCTTATTGTAAATTTAATATTATGATATTGTTGACTAAGGTGATCCAGAAATATGAGGAGATTTTCCTGTCCATGAGGCTAAACAACAAAAGTATCACCTACATATCTCAAACAGTGTTTTGGTTGTAGTGGGGCGGATGGTAGAGGAGATCCCAAGGCTGCCCCTAAGGTTCGTTCATAAAAACTTCCTTGAAAAATGAAATAAGTAGATGTAAGACAAGCTTGCACTAGGTCTATTAAGTTATTATCAAGGTTATTTTGGTCCAATATGATATTTATCTGATATAATGGCAATTGAGTCGTTAACAAGAACATTTGTGAAACTGACCAAAATTTTTTCGGGATCCAAGTGGTTTGCCTTAAGTTTTTCCACGAAATGTGCAGAGTTTTTTTTATAAAAGAATCTGTTTTTGAGTAAATGGATTAAGGAAATTTGAAACATATTTGCCTAACATTGTGGTACATTGTTCTTGTGTATCTTAAGAAGAACCTGGGGATCTTGCGTGGCTTTAATGATTTCTTATGCGCTGGTAGCAAGCTGGATGCGGTACTCAGATTGGTGATGCGCCTTTCTATTCTACTTGTGGGCTCTGCCTGTATCACCTTATTAGTGTTGTTGTCTTAAAGTTAAGTTACCTTTTCCACGTATTCCGATAACTGTGGGATTGCCTTCATCTCCTGGAAGGACAAGGATGTCTGTGTTTTCATTTAAGGAATCTATCGAATTTCGGCTGCGGAGAGGTTCGACTTTTGGTTTTGAAATTCTTAATGATCTTTGCTCTCTCATACCTAACTTCATCGGCTTGCTCCGCTGGTAATCTTCTGATTGCGACTTCAACGGAGGATAGTATGTCTACTTGGTGCTATTGCGACATTTTTACCTCTGGAGAGGACTATATTTTGCGGAGGTTTCACTATTTTTTTTTTCAGTTCAGGAGTGCTTCAAAGTTTTTTTGTTGCTTAAGTGTAACTTCTTGATAGTTTTCGCTGCCTATGCATTGGTGATGTTGTCGAAAGTTATAAATATGGTTCCTTCAAGTCTAAAAACCGATTTCAGGTGAATTTCTAGTAGTATTTCTACAAAGGAAAAAAATGGTACATTAGAACAATCTTTCTATAGAAAACCGACGCATATAAATAGATAGTTAAATGTAAATTTCCACCATCCAGCACAAAACGATAGTATTTAGAGCCATTTCGATTTCTGATCAAGATTCTCTAACAACGGTAACATCGAAATTTAATGAAGCTCTGAGAGAGAATAGCACTAAAGATACACGTGTTCAATTAAAAGATATAGTAAAAGTTAACACAACTTTTGGACAACAATGCCTATAAGGTTATGCTGACTGCGTAAGTAGAATAGAAAGACGCATCACCAATCTGACGCTTCCAGCCTGCCATCAGTAGCAAAGAAATCATTAATGCCAAGCAACTTTAAGATTCCCAGGTTCTATGGTCTTCCCAAGTTACACAACAACACTGTATCACTTCGCTCGATCGTCCTACAATAGACTCGCCCACATACAAATTAGATAAATATCTTCCAAATTTTCCTAATCCATTTACTGAAAAAAATAGATTCTTTTATAAAAAACTGCCATTTCGTGGAAAAACTTAAGGCATTCCAGTTGGATCCCGAAGATATTTTGGGCAGTTTCGATGGACACTATCATGTACATGTATCACTATACCTAAATATTCCTGTTAACGACTCAGTTTCTATTATATCAGACACATTGCTTGTATTAAATATAGTTATTTAATTTTTCAAGGAACTTTTTATGTTCAAACCTTAGGGGCTGCTATGGGATCTCTTCTATCACCTATAGTAGCCAATATCTTCATGTAGACCTTTGAGGATATTGCTTTAACATCCGCTCCACTACAACAAAAACACTGGTTCAGTTATGTAGATGATAATTTTGTTGTTTGGGCTAATGGACAGGAAAATTTCCTTATATTTCTGTATCACCTTTATCAACAACGTCATAATATTATATAGAAAACCGACGCATACAAATAGATATTTAAATGCAAATTCGTTACACAAAAGAATATTGGGCAATTCTTGCGATTCCCGAAAGATGTTGTACCTTTTCAAACAGAAGGAGTATATAAAATTCCTTGCTCATGTGGAGAAGTGTATGTGGGGTAATTCCGATTTGAAACGGTCTAATCCCACGAACCACGATTTCTTCATTGCCCAAAGCTGTGAAAGCTTCCGTTCTATGTTGGCTTTGTTGATTTAAAAAAGATCTATTATAAATGAAAAACGTTTTTGAAGCAACATGATCCAAGATATTAAAAGATACAGGACTTCGCTGGGCTCTATTTGGATATATTAACTATTTTATTTGCCATAATTGATATTATACCATATCACACAAAAATTGCGTTAGATTTTTCTGTGATCACTCCTAACATGTACTATAATATGTATTATATGTTACGTATGTGTATGAATAGAAATTTCAAATAGTGTTCAGCTGGAAGAGGGTAACTGATATCCGGTATATTACACGAATACCAGTAACGAAACTAACAGTGATTAAAAATATGTGTTTTAGAGAGCCTGAACGCCATGCACAAGTATGCTCTGGAGCAAAATGGACTTTGCTATGTAGAACTTCTATTTAGACCGATAGTTTTAATATCGGATTATAATTTTACCGAGTGGTTGCTATCATCAAATACTGTGCTATCAAAATCGAGAGATTATTTCTATCTATTCAACTGGCTTCAAGGTGGAATTCTCATTTCTGATGGTAAGTATATTTTATTAAACCATAAATAAGTACCTATCGAAAATTTTAAAGCCACATATTATAATAAACACAGTTTTGGTTTTCGGGAGAACGTCTTTCTTATTTCTTTTTTTTTACATCACGAAAACCTTTCTAGATGCGGTATTATAGATTGCTTATTAATAGCGATGCCGCGAGACAAGACAAAATTTATATTCTCGTCTTGTCTCGTCTGGTTTTGTATGGACTACTACTCTAATGAAGGGGTTGAGACGTGCCGAGATTCTCGCCTCGTCTCGACTTTTATTAAAAAAACCCTCACCTTATAGATTTCTGTCAAAGGATATTATTGCATCAATAAAGTTCTTCAGATTTATTTTACATAGACATTTCATTCTAAAAATTTACAAATTATGGATTGTTTCTAAAACAACAGTTTTTTTTAGAAAATTAAATGCCTTTCTTATATATTTTAATGATTTTAAATTTAGATTTTGATTTTGTGCCTTTAAATATATTTTAATTTTAATAATAAGCATAATACCAATTTTATAGTTACATGATGTATAGGCCCACGATACGGAAATTCTAAAGCCTCACGTTGTGTTTTTTGCTCACGCCATTGGAGATGGATTTATCTCCATGCATGAGAATGCATGTCCACACACGGTAAAGGTGTTAAAGAAGTATCTGGCAGACTCTGAAATTTCCGTAATGGATTGGCTAGCCCGATATTAATCTTATTGAGCATGTATGTTAAGACAAGTTCGGGAAGCAGTGTAAAATCTACAGGAGCTCCGGTTGGCACTCAACCGAATTTGGCAAAACATTAACCAACAACTTTTCCACAATTTAATTTTAAGCATGCCCAATAGATGTCAAACCACTTGATTCTAGGAGTGGGAATGCCAAATACTTAAAATCTTGATTATGTATTGTATTTATTTATCGTTACTAATTTTTTAAATTATCGTAAAAAAAATAACTAAATTTTTTGATTTCTTTGTTACGTAAATAAAGCTGTGAATTATTTTTTATTTGCTTAGAGACAAATAAATTAAATAAAAAAATAGGGTGCTAAGGTGTTTACTCATTTGAAACAGAAAAGTTGGACAAAGCCTAAATTTTGAAACAGACCTGTATACGCAAAAAAAGTTTTTTTTTTTTTTTAAATTAAATAATAATAATTATTAATCTTTTATATTGAACACTTTGTCACAAACGGTCTAATAAAAACGGAACAGGTAAAATTTAACAATCTTTAAAAGTCATCATTTTCAATGTCGGTATTAAGTTTTTTTTTTCGAGACACCTAAACAGAAACATTAAGTGATAATTATTTATCGTGCACATGTGCATCATGTAGTTAATAAATTGGTATAATTATGCTTATTAATAATATTAAAATATATTTAAAGGCACAAAACGAAAGTCTAATAATTAAAAAAATATAAGAAAGATATTTCATTTTCTAAAAAACATTGACGTTTTAGAAACATTTGGTAAATCTTCGCAATGCAACTTTTTAGTAAAACGTATCCGAAGAATTTTATTGATGCAAAAAAAATCCTTTGACCGAAATAGAAAGATGTATGTATTTATATCTATAAGGATTTCTATTACTATAAGTCGAGACAAGACGAGAATCTCGTCCCGCGGCATCACTAATGGAAGTAAACGGCCGCCCGGTTAAAACAAGTACACCAAACAATATTTTTGGTATCAAAACCAAATGAACAACAAAATAATAATAAAAAATTACAACTTTTTCGAATCTCACTATTAACTTGTAAGTGTTTCGACGTAAATACTTAATATTTGTTGATTCCTGTACTAGTATTGGGTAGACAAGACTTTTTTTCCGAAACAGTTTTTGGTTTTAATTCTATACACTACATAATGTTGGTGACCTTTGGACCCGCACGATAAGACCGCATTCGACTATATCTGTATATGCTAATAATATTTACATCGCAAAGAAGTGGTTTGTAAATATTGAAGTATTGATGAGGTGCTACTTTTTGTTTTATAGTTTTCAGGTGTAACTTAGAACCAGTAATTATCGTAGAATTTTGACGGGACCTCTCTCGTAATAGTTTATATTTTAGGCACATGGCTAGCATATAGAGAACTTGCACATATGAAAACACTGCTTAACTTCCGTCTATTCATAAAAAGTATTGATATGACCTAGGCAACTTGCTACAAGCTGGCAATGGTGAGCTTTATTTATTTTTTGATTCGTGGAGTTTGTTTCTACAAGAAATTTGTTTGCAGTTTTCTGTAATGGTGGAGAGCTGGATACTGTACTTGGTCTTTTAGTAAACTTTTTGAAACATATGGCAATATTAAATAAAATGTTGCCCTAGGGTTTAACAAAGCCCGTATACTTATTTGACGAGAAATCGAACCTAGAAAACATTTCCTCGATACATGTTACCTGTAAAATAATTCACATACACGAAATAAAGGGCTCACGTTTTGAACCTGTTTTTTGCTGTTGTGGAGGATTGGTGGACTGACGTTAAAAATAAGGAAAAAAATCATAGTTTCTTATATGATTTTTAAAAATGATGTTCAATTGATTATTAAATATACATTTGAACTTTTCATAAAAATCTAAGATACTTTTACATTTAATAATTTTTAATGTTTTATAACATCGGAGATATAAAGCATTTTACTCTCCTTTGAACCACCTTGTAAATGTCCAAATTATTGATGGATGTATAAAGGTGTCGAAGTGAAACCAATAATTTTAATTATTCATATCGATGGTGCCGTCTGGAATTCCGAAGTTTTGATCAAAAGGTCTAAATTGGTCAATCCGGAGAAAATCCTATATTGATTTTCAGTAGAATCATATTATAAATGGCACAAATGTTGGGCCAATTCGACACTGCCGTTCTAACTTATATTATGTAATACTGAACTGTTTCCAAACTGTATCTAATAAAAATAACTCCCGCAAATCTTTCTGTGTCCGAACGGACAAGTTTATCTCTTGCCACAGAAGGCTCTCAAGCCAGTGTGCTAGGGTCATGCGCTTGCACTTTTAAGGTACAAGGATCCAGGTATACTGCGGATTTTCTTGTGATTCAGAACCTCTCTAAGGACATGCTTCTCGAACCAGGAGTGTATAATAGACTATAAACGAAATTGTGTCTATATAGGATGAAACGAAAGAAAAACTTTGTATTGGGCTCAGCCGACAAAATAATCTAAACATTTAATTCAACTACCAGAAGTGAGCGACAGTCAGCCACAGGAATTGAATTTAAAGATATTTTCAAAACCGGTTTGGTACAACCCATAACCCATACGACTAAACATAAAATCACCCCTAAAGAGGACAAAATAATAAACAAACGTCGTTATCCTTTAAACCCACATCAAAAACGAATTATCTATGAATGTATTGACGAAATGCTTGAGGCACAATCTTTTTATTCCAGCCCTCCCGTCCTTGTTGCGCGAAAGGGCTAGAAGGATAGATTCTGTATACATTATCGTGAATAGAAGTATATCACCTAAAACTAGATCTCAGTTTCTCTTAGAATATAGGATGCTCTCAAAGATCTAAGCCAAGTCAAATTTTTTTTCGTGCTCGGTCTCAAAACCGGTTATTAGCAAATTCCCATGTGCGAAAATTCCAAAGATTATACAGCTTTCACTACCCCAGTTGGAGCAGCTTACTGCTTCACGGTAATGCCTTTTAGTCTCAAAGGCACTCCTGCCACTTTTCAAAAGTTAATGACCACCGAAGTCTTAGTCGTCTATCTCCACAATTTCGTTTAGGTCTACCTTGACCTTTGAAGAACATTTAAGACACTTACGATTAATTTTCGAAAAGTTGCAAACTCAGGTATCAGCAGAAAAATGTCAATTAGCCGTCACTGACCTAGATTACCTAAGTTACAGAATTTTCGGTTGAAAGCAGTTTATTTCATAGCTAGTGCAACTAAAATTAAATCCAAGAAATCATTTCGACAAAAGGATTCGGTTTACTCGATGTTGGTATGGGAAGCAACACATGCAGACTAATAGTGATATTCGGAAAAGTTATAATTTTTTATTAAATTGCTGATCATTTTTAGATTATTTTTGTGATAATTATGTTACTTCTGACTCAAAATTTACTTACCTATTAATTTGCGTATTTTCGATTAACACAAGATAAAGAAAACCAGGGCAATTACTTTTCTTATACGGTCCTTGAATCATTTTGGCCTGAAAAAATACTCCAAAAAAAATTTCAGATTTTCAGAAGAAACAAATTTTTGCTAAAACAAAGAGGGTTTCACATAACAGTCTGTATTATATAGTAGTCATGGAAACTAAAGTGTGTGTGGTTCAAAGAAAAAACTGGAAGGATTAAATAGAATTACAGAAACAACTACTCCGCTGCCACGTCCGGTACTGAATTACACTGTTGATTCCTGACTTTCGTTGGAGGAAATAATGTTAATGTATTTTTGATTTACGTTACACCAATGATCCCTGACTGAAATGGATCATTACGCCTGCGGCAATCCAGAACATGTTCCAGACAAAGATTATGGTATCTTTGCTGTGACGTTGGTGGAGCCAGTGAAGTAGCTGTCTCTGTGATTTCATTTTGTGCCTTTGCCCTACATGAGGCTAGTCTATGGCGGCCTGATAACCTCTAAAAAAACGAAGTCATTATCGTCGTTTGGACTGAAATTAATCATTGCACCTGCATCATAATACCCTTATTGTGACGCTGGTGTAACCAAAATAAAAAATATATTGCAAAATCTTTTTGCATTTCGAAATTATGTAACTTTAAATTTTACTAAAAATATTGTTTGGAGTTGCACAAATTCAATGATGAAACTAATTAAGATATCGGGTTTTTACTTCTTACTTACTTTACTTTTTACTTTTACTTTAATTTGTAAATAAATATGGCACGCGTATAAAAGTGCTAGCAATATTTCAGTCATTAATTTTCATTTATAATATAAATTATTCCTATGGAAAAAATATTTTCTTTTGTAACGAATATTAAGTAGATGTCATTAGAGTGGCAAACATGTACGGTATGAAAAAATAATATGCATTTAAAAGCATTTGCATTTTATGGTAACGCATTCTACTCACATATTAATACAAATTTACATAAATTGTTGATGTGCCGAATATAGATATGTTTTGTGTGAAAATGCAAACTCACATTACTCCTAATAAAAAAGTGTACAGCGTCATAATTGTAAAACGTTTTATAGATAATAAAAAATAATTACCAATTATTTTTCTAAGAGAGTGTATTGTGATCAAAACGCTCTATCTTAAGCAACCAATAGTAAAACAATGACCCGCCAATGAACTAGATAGTATTTTTAGTTCATTGTGACCCGCTTATAACATTTTATTTAATGATTTTACTCACATATTTTATAAAAGGATTTTTATGCATGGAAATGAATGAAATCTTATATATACCTTATATAACGGTTGTAGGAAAAATAAATTAAAATTTTTGCTTTATTTTTCAACAACCTGAGGACGGGGGACCAACATAATTTATTCGAAGAACCTTTCAAAACAAAAATCTATATTCAACTGACTATGTATTCTTTTCACAATTTTCTTTCTAGTGCATACGAAAACCTAATAAAATGAATGAAAAACCAACGAATAATCGTTTGTAGTCTTCGCTGCAAAAGGGCCGTTTATTGCTTTATTGTATTTGTCACGCAATTGAAGATATGGGCACAAAAATAGATAAATTATTTTTGTAGCATCAATTCATACCCTACTATTTTGATCAAGATTACTTATACCTCGGGAGAAAAATTGAGGTCAATTTATAAAAATGCAACTTTTTTTAATTTTGATATTTATTTTTTAGTATAAAAATGCAGTTCTTAGTATAGCAAACACTAGCCACGGAAGAGTTCAAACCTGTAGCAAAGACAAATTTCAAAACATTATTTTATCAAAGCTGACATTTTGTAAATTAGCAATTTTTTTAATAACACAAACAGATAGTCTACAGTCAGCACTGTTGGAATGTTGTAATACAAATTTACTATTATTTTATAAATAATATTATGACTAATTAAAATTATCAAACAAAAGGTTAGAAGGCATTTTCAAGGTACTAAAATTCAGACATGTGTGACAGAGTATCAATTTGTAAACGCGCGCGGTTCACTGATATACTGTGAGTCAGTGGCGGCCCGTGAGATGTTCAAGGGTGTTGTCTGCATTAAAAATACGCATGCAAAAAACCACTATCATTAAACTGGCGGTTGTACGTTTTATTTCTACTTGAACCACTAACTACAATGTTTATTTGTGTTGTCGGTTGACCAAATTCGTTAATTTAAATCTTGTTTTCGTACGCCAAAGAGCTAAAACTATGGGTTTGTAAATACTTGATTGGTGGATTCCTACTGCATTTCCATTAGAGTTGAAAATGACTCGGTAGAATCCATAATTAGAAGAAATTTGAATAGCAAAGGTAATAAAAGTGTTTTAATTTTGATTTTAGAATTAATTTACTGTGACAACGAACTTTTTTGCTTCCGTGGCTCACTCACAATAATTTTGATCTTTTTGACAGTATTTTCCAGAGATGCAGTAAATGTTTAGAATGCGTTTACTCACAAATCGTGCACTTTTTCGAAGTAAGGCAAGAGTAACTTTTCTGCGTAAAAAAGTGTGTGTTAAGGGATTTTAATATCAAAAATGACAAAAATAAAAAAGTTAAGCCAGAATTTTATTAAGTCCCCCAGTTTTACCCGATAATGATTCGAGCTGAAATACAATTTAGAGTTAATTTTGTAGATCTCTAGAAGCTCAGTATGTGAACCGAAATTTATTGATTTACTTAGCCACGTTTTGAAAAAATCAGCGAAAACCGGCTTCACGATTTTACTTTGACACCCTATATCTAAAACGGAGCATCCGTACGTTTTATTTCCTCTTGAACCACTAATTTCAATGTTTATTTGTGGTGTCGGTTGACCAAGTTCATTAATTTGCGCCAAAAAGCTAAAACTATGGGTTTGTAGAAACTCGACTCATATTTGTGCAACTAAATAGAACCAATAGAACGAACGATTCAACAAAACACGGCCGTGCACGTGAATCGAAATAAACACAGCAAATCTTGCGTTCTGCCGCCGTGCAGCCGCAAATCACCCATAAACCGCTGTATTAAGCCACGTGCGGCTCTCGGCAATCGGACGTGTCATTTTAAAAAATCGATCGCTGTGCACCCAGAGTTTTTCGCGCCTGTCGGAAAACGGCCTACGCTGGAGATCTTCAGGCCGTGAAACTTGCGGTGTTCTTGTTGAAGCTAGGAGAAATGTCTATAGGGATGTTAGAGATTTATTCTCGGATTTATTTGTCATACAAAAATATTTAAAAAATACGATTTGTCGAAATTAGATGTGTTCTGCAGCTCTGCAGCTCTTATGCACCAGCCGCCACAGCTGCGAGTGTTTATACCTGAAACTTCACCTTCATTGAACGTATTTATTTAAACTGTAACCAAACAGGTTAATATACTTAATACAGACGAGACAAAGTCTTGATCTCGACTCGTCTAGACCAACATTCGAGACGGGACGAAACGAGATTAGCTAAAATGGAGAAGAGACGAGATAAACTTAGTCTCGTCTCGTCTCGCGGCATCAGTAGTTTGACAAAATCTGATGGGTTTAGAACTGCGGCTAGTATTACCTCAATTTTAGAGAGTTTGTCCTTATCTCAACTCAAATTTATTTTAAAATAAGTGAAGTTGAAAAAACATAAATTTTCACCTAAAACGCTGAATACTTGAAACGCACGAAAAAAAAAAATAGGTCCATTTTTAAAAGGTAGTTAATTTGTTACTGGTATTAAATTAAGTACCTTAAAAACCAATTGAAGTCGAAGAGCAACTAAGTTACAATAAATAACGCTTACACGGCTCTTGACTCTATAGTTAGAAATACTAGGCACTTTAAAAACTCAGTTCCGTTACAACTATAAATAATATACATTTGGAATATGGCGTGAGATTTATCGCTTTCTAGAATGAGTCAACTTTCTTAATCTCGGCATGTTACACATTCTAAAAGTTTTAAATTTTTTACCCTGGCTTTGTGACTACCGTGGTATTTAGAAGGACATTATTTTAATTCGAGAAGCAGGTTAAAAGTTTCTACACCTATAGATATATGAAGAAGCTAACAGTTTATAAAAGTATCTCTAAATGAACGGTTATGAATTCAGAAACTTGTCAAAACCTATTTTTAATAACCTTTTATTTTAGGTGACCGCTGGAAAAAGAGCCGCAAAATTCTTACTCCAGCATTTCATTTTGCAATTTTAGAGAAATATGTAGATGTATTTGATGAACCATCTTCAGTTTTCATTAGTCTGTTACGGAAAGAAGTTGGCAAAGATGAGGTAGATGTTTATCCTCACGTTACTAGACTTACCTTGGATGTTATTTGCCGTAAGTCTAACCACTATAGTTAGTTAAATGTATTGATCAGCAAAATTAGTTTTTTTTTAGATACGAATAAATAATTTTTTAGCTCATGTACAATTAAATTTGGTATAAAAAATATTTTCTATTAGGCTTACAGCAGAATGCTTTCTGCTATTTATTTCTAAGAATATTCCCAGGTTCCTGAAAAAAAAATGCTTATTTTATTTATAGGCTTTAAATAGCTTTTAAGAACAAAAAATACTATTTCTCTGTAGAGACCACAAGTTTTCAGTAACCTTTGATTTACTAAAGTAAAATAATATATCCCTCTTATAATTCATCACACCATTATTATTATTATTATTATCGAAATTGACAATCAATTTTTAACAAATGTTGGGTTTCAGGCCTATCCCGGATGCTTGCATCAAAAGGAGTGGGCTGGTTTCTATTAGTTCTATGTGTTGTCCTGTAAGAATTTACTCACTATGTGGCAAGGACTGAGCAGGACTGCCTTCTGGATGTCGGGGAAGGTGTTCGTATGCATGAACCTATGATTTTCAGGTTCTGTTCTAGTGTTTTTGAAACTAGTCCAGTTAATGATACGATTATCGGTACCACATGAACCTTATTCAGTTGCCACATTTTCTGTATCTCGATGGCCATCTCCGTATATTTGGCCTTGATATTTATCCACGTTGTTATTATTGGGTACAGCAACATCTACCAAATAAGCTGTCTTTGCTTCCTTATTTACCACATCAAGCCGATTATGCGTCACCCGTCTGTCGGTGATAATTACCCGGTCGTAGTACAATTAGGCACTATTTTGAAGCACTGCACGTTGGTATTTATAATAGGGCACTAAGGTGTACAGGAGCTCGTATTTATTGGCAAGCTTCTGGTATATGATATTACACACCTGGTTATGATCTCTCGCTACATTTTCGAAACTTCGGACAAATCTTTGATGATGAATTTCGTGTGTTAATAACTTGGTCCAGTATTGCCATCACAAATCCTTCTGTCTCTGAGAACAGTTGTCCATCCTTCAGCCACCTGTTGGATGCTTCCTTATCTATGTATGGCTGATTCAAGTCATTGTGATGTCGGTCGTGCAGTGGCATTTGATCCCCTGTTGTTGTTCGTCGGGGTTTGAAAGTGACTTTAGGATGATGTTGTCACTTGCGAGATTGAGGGAGCGTACGAGTGGTCACTATGCGGTGGAGACTTGATGTTTGTGCCTTGTTGGTGAAAAAATCTCTCACTTTTTGGAGCTGTCGGGAGTGCGAATTGGTCAAGTCAACAAGGGATCTTCCACCTTCTCTTCGTGGTAAGGTCATTCGGAGAGTTGATGACCTTGGGTGGTGTGACCTGCACTTGGTCATCATTAGGCGAGTAGTTTGTTGTAGTGCCTTTAGCTCCGTATTAGTCCATTTCAAGATTCCGAAACTGTAGATTAGCATGGGCACAGCATAGTTATGTTACATCATGTTAATTGCTGTAATGAGATTTCCGGCGTTCAGTTCTATCTTCAGAAAAGCTCGCACTCTTAGAACGTACTGATCTTTCATCTTGGTCTATCCTTGCTTATCCTGGAGCAGTCTAGCTTGTTGGAATTTAAGGTATTTGTAGGTCTCGCCTTGGTTCATCGCTTGAAATATTTCCTCATTGGGTAGGGCTACATCACCATTAATGACTTTGCCTTTTTCGCTGTTTAAGGCTTTACATTTTTCCATTCCAAATTTCATATGGATGTCTTTCGAGAAAGTGTCACATCAAGAAGCTTTTTAAGTTGGTTGTGGTTTCCAAAATAGAGCTTAATATCATCCATATACAGAAGGTGGGATATGATTGGGGAATCATCTTTGTATTGTTCAGCAGCGTGGAAAGAGGGTTCTCGCTAAGCAGAATCAAAGTGGACTTAACGAGTCTCCTTGGTTAATTCCCCTATTATTTATTATCATTATTATTATTACTATTATTTAATACATAGTTAGAATTTTCCTCCTGTGACTCCAACCTACAGAGAAGCTACACGGAAAGGAGGAAAAAAGGAGACGACTATTTCTTGCGTCTGCTCGAACAGTGATCGTTAGCCAAATTCATTAGTCTTTTAAGAGACTGTGCTCGTCAATATTCGTAACATTTTTGAGAACAAAAGCCTCTATACTCCTGGTGATCCCGAGACAACTATCTGCACTATTGGTAACTTCACATGCAAAGCTCTAAAATAACTTATTATGCAAGTGCTCTAAGTTGAGACGACTCCTTCGCCACTGGTCACGTAGGAGATTCTGTTCAAATACATTATCTTTCGTGTGCCTACATCTAGTTCTTGTAACTCATTCGGTATTCACTTCAGAATGGGAAAGGAATATTTTGCGAAGGCGTTACATGTGCTAATAACAAATTATTTGACGTTGTTTGTGTCAGTCTTTCGCTTTTGTTCCAAACCCAGGTATGTGAAGGTTTTCTGCTCGTTAAATGCTCGTTCCCTAGTTGCTATGTGTATCTACCCTTATAGTAAGCTTAGGCACTTTACGTTTGTCTAGATCAAATTCCATACTTACGTGTATAGTATATTCTTGCACCTCTTTTAAAGTCGGTTATCCGTAGCATAAAGCTTGAGGTCTTCCGTATAAAACAGATGAGTAACCTATTGGGTGCAACAACCTGAAGAACAACATTGGTGTTTACGGGATTTCTGAGGGAACATTTAAGTAAGTAGTAGACAGAAGCAGAATAGCAACGGACTTGGAGAGTCACCCTGTAATAGGCTTGGTTTGTATTGCGGTTTTTCCAGATGTTATCGAGAATGTTAATTTCCAGACCGGCATAGTAATTTAGTGCATCGTAGTGATGCGGGTACGGAAAGTGTTCTTAGTAGGTGCATTATTGATTCATGCAATTTTGTGTCGAAGACTTTCTTTTAATCGATCTAGATCATGGAAAGGTTTCGCGTGAATTGGATCAAGTCTTGTGTGTTGTACCTATTAATGAATAAGTTATTCTTGAGACCTTGTATTACTTCTTGTCTCCATGTTGCTCTGTTACGTGATAAATTACCGGTTCGACTACATTTAATACTCTAAAGTAGAGGATACATGTCAATATATTATAACACATATTGGTTTGAATGTAGTCAACCACACTATCTGGATTCGATAATCGATCTTTTTTAGTTTTAGTGAACCCAATTTTCCTTGAGTTGGCTTGCCACTCTGTAAACTGCGTTGCTAAGCATCGTTATGTTCGTCAATTCTGAAAGTATCTTGCCGAGAACAGTATCTATCCTTGCAATTTCCTGAGTTTATGTTGATTTTACAATTTTTAAAGGAAGTTGGTCGTGTGGTGTTGCAGCCGGTGTCCTGTCGGCCTCTGGTGGGAGTTTTCCTTTTGGTAAAAAGTTACACTATGACACAATGCTAATAATTTTGCGATATTTGCAAATAATACGGAACTTTATTAAATAAAGTAGCGACGTAATATTCTTAAAAAATCCACTGATATTAAACCATACAAACGAAATGACTACAGATAAAAACTTATAAAAATATTTTACAACTACAAACTTCAGTGGTATTATAACAAAGGAGCGACTTTTCATTATAATATCAATCATTATTCGAGAAAACCAGGTGGAAAACATATTTATTTATTATAAAAGCGTTAATATAAGGAATCAAAAATATTTCTGGTAAATTACAAGAAAAATACATATGAGTCATATGTATTGTTCTTGTGCAATTATCAATCAATATTTTTAAAAACAATAAATCATGTGCTATCATTTAAAAGAGTGTGTGTTGGTTATCTGCATTTTTGACTTTATCTATTGGAATACACCGTAAGATTTAAAAACTTCGCTCTTTATCGATATGCATTGGAGTTCAAAGATGGCTGATCATACCGGACACGATAATGAAATATTGTCCATTACAGAAAAACTTGACCATAACATATTTATATCGTGACGAAGGTATAGTTTATTAAATAAAGTAGCCACTTAAAAGGTTTAAAAGCTATTAAATCGATATATTAATAATATTAAATATTAAACATATTTTTTTATTTTATATTTTTTTTATAAAAGGTACCCCCTTAGACCTAATATTGTCATAATAATACTGTATGCTACGTCTGGCAAATAAAATGTTTAATTTCGACAAAACACACATATTTTAGGACACACATGCATAAATTGCTAGTCTAATTTTTTTTTTGTAATAAAAACGGTAGAATGTATACCTATATAATAATTTTAATATATATATATATATATATATATATATATATATAAAAAAAAATAGCAAATTAGAAACAAGACTAAAGTTTTATTGAAGTCACTAAAGCAAAAAAATTTTAGAAAAACATTAGTGAAGAAGCCGAAGCTCACAATGTGGGTTTAAAATAAAAGCAAGATTGCATTCATCAAACAAGAATTTATGTAATGTTCCTAAAACAAACCATTTGTTATTACATGATTAAAAATTAAAAAAAAAATTGAGGGATTATTGCGATTTGTTGATGCATGAGGAACGCCATTATGCCCGAAGTTGTGTAATAAGGATATATATTTAACCATTTTTATGTAATTCATTCTCATCTTTAGTTAGCTTTTTTTTGTGCTTACTGTTAAGAAACATATTTTATTAAATGAAATAAGTTAATTGTTTTTTAAAAAATAACTTTTAACTTCAAAGTATTTAAGTCGCATGTATGCAAATAAATCTGCAAAGTATGCAAAGCAAAATCTTTTCAAAGAATATAATATCAATCATTATTCGACATACAGCATCAAAAAAGTAGACAAGAATTCTGTATAGTTTTTCAAGAACAAAGAGTTGATATATAAAACCAACAAACGTTAACTCCACCACGTGTATTATTGCATAAAGTAGATAAAGGTGGACTTGTGAAAGTACTCAAAATTATCAGGGTTTAAATTTCGAATGTGGGTGATGGAGTCCATATAAGAAAATACAAAAATATTTCTGGTAAAGGCTATAAACCTTCATGTTCAAAGAGACAGTTTAAAATTGCAAAAGTTAGCATTACCAATCCACTAACTTACCTCTTGGAATCCTCAGAAGGTCAACCAATTAACGCGTGTTTTTATGAGGTTGAGCTGCAAACAAACAAGATGTTTATTTTGTGGAAAACCTACTTCGCCGCTGCAAGAAGAATAATATCAATCAATTATTTTTAAAAACAAAATTAATTTAATTCATGAATTAGTTAATCAGATATTGCTTAAAACATTATATTTTGTAATACTTTATTATATCAAGTTATGTGTGTTGGTTAAGGTTACTATTAAAATAAATGCATACTGAATTTAAACTTTCTTATTTAAATATGTATACTATTATAATAAACTTAGCTTATCGATTAAAAACTTCGCTCTTTATCATCTTAGTGTGGTCTTCGTGAATATTAGGAGACCACCAGCTCAGACAATTCTTATTCGAAATAAAAAATATGTTTATTTGATAGCAGTAATGCTTTATTAACATAATCCTACTTAGCAATATAGTTGCTTTTTGTCGAAAAAGCAGCGTTGGTTAAATTGACCATAACATATTTATATCAGGAAACCTTATTTTCTTGGGTCTAGGTTAATAATAAAATACAATTTTTCATATTAAGTCAACGTTTCACTTATAGTGTTGAGCTTTTTCAAGACTGTATTTATACTTGCTTGATTTCTAAAAAAAGTATTTTTTCGATTAAAAAAAAAACGCATACATATTGGAAACATTAAAAGGTTTAAAAGCTATTGAATCGATATATTAATAATATTAAATATTAAACATATTTTTTTATTTTATATTTTTTTTATAAAAGGTACCCCCTTAGTGATAATATAATGTCATAATATAATAATATTAAGTATGCTACGTCTGGCAAATAAAATGTTTAATTTCGACAAAACACACATATTTTAGGACACACATTTAAAACACATCCATCCATTATATACTCAATTTTTAATTTTTAGGGAACTCACTTTGAATAAGCGATTTACATTACTGTGAAGTTAGTATAGTAAATGATATTAGACTGGTCGGGTTTGGAGTGATTCGGCTTTTTTTTTTTTGTAATAAAAACGGTAGAATTTATCAGATGCTATAACATTTTCAATATATAATAATTTTAATATATATATATATATATATATATATATATATATATATATATATATATAAAAACAAAATTTTGCTTTTTTAATCATCACCCATTTTATCCACTGTGTCAACACCACTCTGACCGCCGTTGATACTGCTATCAGGATCCGCATATTTTTGCACATCACTCTGCTCAACGTTGATACAGCTTTGAGGAAGCATATCACGTTTCTGTAAATTTTCGTTTTGTTGCTTGTGCTCAGCTACTGCATATAATCGACATTTCTTTACAAAATTATTTAGAATATGTGGACTTTTTATTAAAAATTGTTTAAATCCTCAAGTATTTTCTAAACAAAATGTGTCCAAGGTAATATACCCATATACATACTTTTCACAAATGTATGTTTCATTCGAAAAATTGATCTATTTTATATTTTTTCTCGGTCTTTAGCTTCAAACTGGCTTAGAAGTGTAGACGTATGAAAACTGATCGTTATAGCTCAGGATGCTTAAGTGAGAAGAAACATTCTTTTCAATAACAACCTTAGTCATATTTAATAAGAAATAAATGTTTGAGTATTCCATTATTCCAGATTTCTATCTAGCAACTCCCTTATTACATTTTTATTTTATATTATAGTAATAATAAATTTAATTATAATACAGTAGTAATTTAAATATTAAATATTTAAATTCCAACATGTTCTGTGTATTTATCCTTATTAATATTCTCGACTGTGTCCACTGGAAGAATTTTATCAACGCCTTTTGGTAAAAATAATTGAAAAGTTTGATAATGTATTTTGTCATACTTATAATGTTACTAGAATAGTTTGCCAAAGCGTGTTGTCATTAATTTTTATATATTTTTTTTATATATCGTTATTCGCTTAACAAACTCCACATTTTCTTTAAGCGCTTTAGTATTTTCATCAAATAGTTTCTTTGAAACACTCATTATTAAAAATAGGGGCTTTGGAAGTAAAAAAAAAATGAATATAGTATACCTTAAAGCACTTTCAGAATACACTACATAATATATCCATTTATAAGCAAGTTCCCATTACAAAATTTTTTGAGTTTGAATGTTATAATATTCTATATTAGCCAAACCTTTTTATATAGGTAATCTTCAAGGTCGAGCTCCTCCTACCTACATGTAGCTAACACGTCATTGAGTAACAAGATTAAATAAATTCTCAAGGGTATTTCAAGGTGAAAGCGACGTCATTGGGCGAGGGGGGTGGGCAGGGACGTAAGAGAGGAGGGAAGATCTCTCTTTATATAAAACCTCTTTTCTACAAGTACGTATTATATATTAATATATTTTAGAAACTGCAATGGGTGTTCAGTTAAATGTTCAAGAAGGATCCCATCCCGATTACCAAAAAGCTGTGGCAGGAATGTGCAAAATTCTTGTAGAGAGAGCGTTTAATCCACTAAAAATGATTGATTTTCTTTATCACCTGAGTTATGATTACATGCAGGAAAGGAAATATGTAAAATTACTTCATGATGTGTCGAACGACGTTATTGATAAGAGACGAAAAGAAATAGAAAGTCAAAAAGGACAAGAAGAGGACAATGATGTTGGTATAAGGAGAAAGATGGCCTTTTTAGATATATTGTTAAAATACCGAGATGAAAATGGACAACCTTTACCTCACAGTTTTATTAGACAAGAAGTAGATACGTTTCTGTTTGCTGTAAGTTAACGCCCTGTAAATTTCAAAATGGTCAAAATGATGATTTTCATTGGTTCGTAGTCTCTAAATTAAAAACAATAAATATAGCATATAAGTTAGACGTTTGAAATGTAATCCAGAAGTTAAAATAATAAAAATATATAGGAAATTCCGTTTAAAAATACCTAGTCCTTAGGCTACAAATTTTCTTTGGAGCATCCTGTAAGGCAATTAGAATTCTTAATAAGAACGCAGGTCTGGTCACGCTTCATCAATCATACAATATTATTAACTCTTTCTTACATGCACTTAGCTGTATAACATTGCCTTTGTCTGAATTTAATTCCGTATCGTGCATGCTCGCGAAAATGTAGGCTATTCCTTCTTTTTTAGTGAACAATGTCGACCCGTTTTTTCGCAGAAAATATGTTTGAAGAAAATTGAATTACCAGTTTTTTAGTGATAATTTTTTAACGAGGCCTACATTTTGTTTCGCCAAACTGGATTTTTACCAAAATATTATCAGGTCATTTCCATTTGACCAAAATTCGAAGTCAATCGAGTAAGCAATTCTTAATCAATGCCGTAAAATGAGAAACAGATCGACGGGATTGATAAAACATATTTTTTGGTATTTAGGGGCGCTAAAACGTCAATATATAAAATACCTGTAGGATTATTTTTTTCACGATTACAAACATTTCATTTGGTCGCTATTTTGTTTCGTCATCTTGAATTCTTACCACAATTTCATAGTTCATCTCTATACCGTAAAGTTACCTAACTTTGACTCCGAATATAACATTGACCACAAATTCAAAAAATGTTTTTAACCGAATTTATGAAGCAGCAAAAGTAGATACCGTTGCGATTTTGGTCCTGATAAGTAGGGCAGTGCATCATAGATGGCCTTTAATGCGTTTTCAAACGTGCGCGAAAAAATAGTCCCGATAGAAACTTTGTCCGCCATCCCGAAAAAGTGCCGCGAAAATATTACCGGTAAACTTCTCATTGCTGAGCAAAAACTAATTCGTTTTAATCATTAGTATTACGCAGGTAAGTGATTTAAACTATTAGGAAGTGATTGTGATAACGTGAACTGAACTGGTCACACATTTTTCTATATTTAAAAAAAAATGTAAACATAACCTAAAATTGCAACTTTTGTCAATAACTTTGACCGCCGGTCAAAGTTAATGGCACGGTCAAAGTTGAGTTTTATTTTAATAAAAACTTATTATTTTTTTCTCAGAAATGCCGAAAAGAAAGTACAGCCAGTACGACATAGGGGAAAATCGAGTTAACCTTGAAAGGGCATTAAACATGATAAGGTCGGGACAAATATCAAAAAACCAGGCAGCGAAAACATTTAACATACCAAAGGGTACATTAATTAATAAGTGTAAAAAAGTACACTTGGGTAAGGTCGGTCGCCCCTTCGTGCTAACACCCACTGAAGAAGAAGCTATAGTTGCACATGCTATAAAAGTTAGCGAGTGGGGGTTCCCTTTCAGCCGTAAAGACTTGCAACATTTAGTAAGCGACCTTTTAGATAAAAAGGGAGTGACCGCTTCACAATTTAAAGAAGGAAATATGCCAACTCTAAGGTGGACGACAAAGTTTATAAATCGGCATCAGGCACTTAGCCATAGAATGAGTCAAAACCTCAAGGTTTCAAAAGGAGAAATATCGCCAGATACAATAATGCAATATTTTAATGCATTGAAAGATACATTACAGAATAATGGAGACTTTATTGACCCCGGCCGAATTTATAACTACGACGAAACCAACCTAGCCGACGATCCGGGAAGGAAAAAGTACATATTTAAAAAAGGTACGAAATACCCAGATAGAATTCGCGATTCCACAAAAGCCAGTGTGTCCGTTATGTTTTGCGGATCCGCAAGTGGTGTAATGTTGCCGCCATACGTGGTGTACAAATCTGAACACATTTGGTCCACATGGACAGAGGGAGGACCCCCCACACACGATACAATCGGAGTAAAAGCGGATGGTTCGACTCTGTTATTTTCACCGACTGGTTCTGCAACCAATTTGTACCATTCGTTAAAAAACAACATAAGGATGGAAAAATCGTAGTACTTGGAGATAATCTAGCGAGTCATTTTTCATCGGAAGTTTTAAAAACTGCATATGAAAATAATATTATTTTCGCATGTTTTCCTAAAAATTCGACCCATTTGTGCCAGCCACTGGATGTCGCCTTCTATGCGCCATTAAAAAGGAAGTGGCGGGACATATTAGATTCCCGGAAAAGTAACCAACAAAGAAAATCCCAGGTAATTCAAAAGGACCAGTTTCCGCGCCTATTAAACAATCTTTGTAAGAGCATTTCTCCAAACAATCATTCTACTAATTTGATTTCTGGCTTTAAAAAATGTGGAATCGTTCCGTTTAATCCACAGGAAGTGATAAATAGGCTTCCTCGAACTAGCACTGAAGGGACGACAGAAGATCGCTCAGTTGAGTTAGTTTCTGAAGTCGTAGTAGGAATGCTAAAAACTATGAGATGTGGGGATCAAGAAGCACCTAAGAAGACAAGAAAATCGAAAATCAACGTCCAACCAGGTCAGGGATTCCGATTAGAAGATCTCACTTCGAATGACAATGACGTCAACCCAACTCCAGGTCCATCGAATCAGAAGACAGCTATTAAAAAGATATTCGAGAAAAAGACGCAAAGAATGAGACTAGCCAGCGAAAGTTCTGACAGTATTGATGAAGGCAATATAATATACGCGGACACTTTAAATGATAGCTGTTTTGAGACATGGGCAGCTAATGAAAAAAAGGCTTTAAGTAAAACTACTGAAGTCCAACTCGACGATGAAGATTCAGCAGAGGAAAATACGAACCTAGCAGATTTGAGAAAGACCTTAATGAACAAAAAAGAAGAGTGTGCTACAGATGACTATGTAGTAGTGTCCCTAAAAACCCTAAATAACCAACCAAAATATTATGTTGGTCAAATAATGACTTCCGAGGAGCAAGAATTTCAAATAAAATTCATGCGGAATAAGAATTCCAAATTTATTTGGCCCATAGCAGATGATATATCACTAGTTTCTAAAAAGGACATAATTTTGAAACTAAACAAACCTAGTGATTTCAAACGCGGGTTGGTATTTCCAGAAGTTGACAATTTGCAACTAAAAATAGATTAATATTTTCTTGTTCCGAAATGTTAAACATATTTATTTCGTTCTTAAGTTTAATTTTGTTTGTTTTTTGTTTTATGTAGGTATTTAGGTACCTACTTATGTTTGATTTATATGTTAGTTTGTTTTTACTAAATCGAGACTGTTTTAGTACCTGCATTTATTATATTTATGAGAATAAATTCTTTATTTTTGTGTTTTATTCTTGAAAAAAATGAACCAAATCTTCTTTAATATTTTTTAAAAACGAATCTGATGGTCAATGATATTGAACAGGGTCCCTAAATTTAAGATATCATACATTTTAAGGGGTCAGTCTAAGTTAGGTTCATCGTCCCTAACTTTGACCACCAAGGTTTTTTTTAAAAAAAAGCCTTATGTGGCTTGCTAACAAAAAATTTGATGGTGCAATTTAAAGGGTCACTTGAAGCCCCAAGGTGATCCACTAAATGAACAAATTAGCTAAACGCCAAGCAAAGATATTCACAATTGAACTTCAATTTCGGTCAAAGTTAGGTAACTTTACGGTAACACAATTCATTATTGTACAAAATTTGAATTCAAGCCATTAAGTAGTTTTTTGTGGCTCTTTCGATTCGTATCAAAATTTTACAAGTTGATTCCTACATAATACTTGATTTTTATCCAAATATTTGAAGAAAATTGAATAAGAAGTTTTTTAGTAATAAATTAAATAAAGGCTGCCATTTTGTTTCGCCAAATTGCTATGCCGGGAATAGTCTGATAGGCAGACTTATATCTAACGACTGACCGATAGATCGACGAAATTGAGAAAACGGTTTTTTGGCATCTGGGATCTTGAAACGTAAAGTTCTGAAAAAATTTCGGAGGGTGATTTTTTACTTCCCTTTTACAAGGGAAGTAAAAATGCCTACTTCCTGTAAGCTGTAAGCTTATGACTACATGTTAGTGTTAAAGTAAATTACAATTTAATCGTTTTTATTTAAAAAATATTTTGTTGATGTTGTGTATCTAGAGCAGACTATTTTTTCTTTAATGTATATTTATATATGGTTTACGTTGCGACAAAGCTAACAAATTCCTTTAAAGCAAAGACATATGTATTATGTTAACTTCCAGAATGTTGGTGATAAATTAATTTGCAATCTGGATTATTTCTAGGTTTTTCTTAACTAAGTCAGACATAACGCTAGGTAAATAAGTCTTTTTAAGTACACGTATTATGCTCTAGATCACGATGCTAATGCATGTAAAAGATACCATAATATAAATATTACAGAGTTCACATTTTTAGGGACACGATACGACAGCCTCTACAATAAGTTTTGCTTTGTATTGTCTAGCCAATCATCCAGATGTTCAGGTGAGTCTTTTGATATGTCATTATTTTAGTAATGATTTTTTACTTGTTGCGTTCGAATTTTTTATCGACCTTTTCGAGTATTTCATAAAAACTGATCTGACTGTCTACGATAGTTTTAAATACAGAACTTCAATCAATCACTTTCGAGCAAAAAGCAAAAAAAAATGCTGTGAATAAAAGAAAGCGTAACAATATTCCTATTATCAAAAGAACGTGAAATATCAAAAAATGTGTTAATAAAATGGACAGAAATTGTTTAATCTTTAAAGTAAATAATAATAGTTCTTTCAAACATCACTCACTCTAGTAATTTATTGAGGTAAATGCATCATATAAAAACAGAAGTAATATAGTAATTAATTGATTATGTAACCGTTAAATAATTCGATTATTTAAATGTATCTTTTTAACACTGAACAATTACATTGTTATAATATTCCCTTTATAGGATTGTAAACACGCTCTATGCCTCTGTTGGTTACCTAATCAATTCCAATAAATAATCATACAATTTTTCTTCTCTACTAGAAATTTCAAATTGGCCGGGAAACTCCACCAAAGAGCGGCACTGCTTCTTTACTAAGCCACTTTTTCAGACCTACCACTTGTTAAAACACGACAGGTATCTCTTTTCAACTTTTCCAAAATTGGGGCTGGGTGTGTCGTTTGACATGTTTTTAGCAGGATTTGTTTTCTCGCGCAATGACGAAAAACCAAGGCGCGGATGAAACATAGGTAGAGGTTAAGATATATATTGATAGAAATGAATGTTCCTGATTTAGACAAATATTTAATGGAAATATGAGGTCATTTTATTTTCTGTTCGGGAAATGTGTGTCCCGAATAACGTGTTTTTAAAGATAAGGTAGATAATAAATTTACAATTTTAGTTGCTTTTTGCTTTGAAATAGTATTTTTATGGATTTTATGTATTTAAAACTATCGTAATGAAACAAAAAAATTATGATAAAGTTTTGAGTTACAATTAAGCAAATATTTTTATATCTGTGTAAAACTAAACAAACTAATATTAATTTGATCCTCAGAAAGGTGTATTAAATTTGTAAAAATAATAAATAAAAACAGCAAATTTGATCAGCTGGAAAACCAAATATTTGCTTAAATGGCTTATTAAGATTATTGTATCCTCCGTAAGCTTCCTCACATTACTCCAGGACATCTTGTATTTAAATATTTTGATCTTTATTGTAGTTAAAGTTAAATTCGTATTACTTGATCTAGATGAATAGTGTAATAATTGTGTTTCTAGGAAAAGGCTTTAAGTGAAGTTAAAGAAATTTTGGGTGACAGAGATAAAATTGCGTACAGAGATTTGCAAGAAATGAAATATATGGAACTAGTTATCAAAGAAACATTAAGGCTATATCCTGCTGTACCAATATATTCTAGGCAAACCTCACGAGAAGTTATTTATGAGGGTAAATATTTATTAACTTTTAACGAACATGTTTTGTATCGGCTTTAGTGACAAAACCACGAGGTGACAAAATAATCAGTTGCCTAATTTTATAAAACACAAGAACGGCCAAAGGGAGATGGTTAATGGGATGGTTCCTCTTGTACTAGGGCTTTTCTGGGGACCCATTTATGATATTTAATACAACATTTTAAAATTTAAAACAGGAAAAACGTGTATTTATTTATACCAAGGAACAGGTGTTTACAGATATTCACGTTTTAGGATCCCTTGAGGTCAAAAAACATGTTTTCCCAATTCTGGTTGTTTGCTGTCTATCTGTCTGTTCGGGGTATAGCTAAAAAATAACTTATCAGATTGACTTCAAAAAATCAAAAATTAAGGCTTATATGGGGATGACCTGGTAATATTTTCATAAAAATCCAGCATGATGGGAACAAAATGGCGGACTAGTGACATGTTGAAAAAATTATTACTAAAAACTGCTTATATAATTTATCTCAAATTTTGCACAAATCATATCATTTAACAATATATAATTATTTCACCGCATAAGTGGTAAAAACAACTAAATGTGAACAGGCCTTATTATATGTCTATTTTAATAGCAAGGCGCCATATAGTGGAATGATCGTGTACTAATTATTGGACATAAAAAAACCAAAAGATAAACTGTCATTTTCGTTTCTAATATTTCTATATCTAGAACGCTTGTTTAATATATTTTGATATTTAATTAGTAAATTCGTTGGATTTGGTACTCATAACCTAACGTTGAATAGTTCAACTGCTAGTTTATGTTATATAGAAAAATAACGATCTTTATTTAATTGGTACAGTTTTTATGCGACAGAAATTCTCTGGAGTTTTAAAATTTCTTACAGTGAAATTCTTGTCTAAAGCTGCAATTAAATTATTTAAGAGAAAAGTACGTTTGTTCTAGTTATTTGAATGAAATAAAGACAATTCATGTCAAAAACTATATTAAATAGAAATTAGTAAAGGTACAAAAAACTCTCGCTGTATTCCGCTAATAAGTAATTTATACAAATTTATATTTTCATGAAATGAATCAATGTTATTACATATTAATTCGATTTTTAATTTTATAACTTTTAGATAATGGATAATATATATAACATAATGCAAATCATGATGGCATTTTATATTATTTCTAATAAAATTTCCACTACAAAAGTAAGTGACAGCCTTTTTATGTTCAACAGTTGCACAGTTGCAGTCAAAACACGGTAGTTGATAGGTACTGCTGCGTTTGACAACGGTCGCTGACTACAATTTCCGTATATAAATTAGGGGGCTGGTGATGATCAAGTACCGTTGTAACATATCCAAAGTACGTTCAATGGGGTGTAGGTCTCCAAAAAGAACTGGCATCCTTAGGTGGTCTATACTATAATTTTCTACAGCAGCAATAACTTCTCGAATATCATGCGTTTCGTGAAGAAAATTTTCTCTCATTTCCTGTGCTATGGGTGCTACTATTTGATGTATGTTATCACCATCCAATATAGCACTAGCCCTACTTCATTTGAGTCTAAATATTATCGAGACATTGTAAAAATTAACATGGCCTCTAATAACTATCAAAATGATAGATACTTTACCTTTTATAATGTGTATCACTGGTTGGCATAAATACCTTTGTTATAATGGTCACTATAGGAGCACTATTCAAAACTATAATATACCTTTTGGAAAATGCATGCACTTTGATGGAAAATTGTAGTTGCCCTACTAAATGAGATAAAAACAAAATAAAAAAAATAGTAACACTTTCTTATCCACGTACGGTTAAAAAACACATTGGTTTTTATTTCGCCCTGTTTTTCTTTTAATGTACTTTAAATCCCATTTTTATTTGCAAAAAAGTACAAGTTCACACCTGACACCTCAACTAATATATAAATGATCAAATTACTATATCCGTTAGTTTTGTCCTGAAGTGTGTTTATGTATCTATGTTACGGCTAAAGACCAAAACCAGTTAATCTGAATATTAACTGGCTAATGTCAAGATGAACTAATAGTACAATACAACTAAACTTTTAGATTGGACAAATTATAATAAAGCTGAAACTGTCAAAGTAGAGTAGTATTAGTGGACCTTATTAACATACTAAAAGCCGTCAAAAGGCCTCAAAATTAGTCCGTCATCTTGAAAATTGGTATTCTTTTAAAAATCATGCTATAACTCTAAAGGTACTTTAGATATAAAAAAATACGAGGAGAGCAAAATTAAACAGCATAAAAAACACAAAAAACAAAACTACTACTATATTTTTCCCCTTGGTTTATGAGGCCGTTGAGAAAATTGAAAAATTACCAATTAATTCTGAAAATTGCTACAAGTACTGTGATATCATGAATGCGATTACAGAGATGAAAAAGTATAAAGAAAATACATACATCATGATATATGATGATATTAATTATAAATTCAAGGCTTATTTGATATTAAGATCTAATTTGGTTTTCTTTTCACTTTTAACTATTTTTTCTTTCTGTTTCAATTGTATTTTCAGGTCAAATGACATATATCTGATATACATTGATTAAACAGCCAGTGGCGTACGATGCATAAATGTTAAAAAATATTATTAAAAACTGATTATCAAACTTGTGCTTTTTTTAAATCATACAGGGTGCTGCCAAAATATAAGCAAATTCAATAAAATATTTGAAATTCACTCAATTTGAATGCAATCGGGTTTTGTTAAAAATTATTTTAATAATAGCGATACCGTAAACCGGGGTGGCTTCGGACAGTGGATGCGACTTCTGACAAATGACAGTCGTATTAATCGTTTATTTTA
The DNA here is from genome assembly GCA_030620095.1 of Kuschelorhynchus macadamiae. Lineage (NCBI taxonomy): Eukaryota > Metazoa > Arthropoda > Insecta > Coleoptera > Curculionidae > Kuschelorhynchus > Kuschelorhynchus macadamiae. Next base: position 35,633 of record JAUTXW010004168.1, on the reverse strand, counting down.
GAAAATTGAAAAAGTAATCGTGATATGCGAGTCCTTAAGACCTGAATAATCTCCGTACTATTATTTTTTGGTAAGTTTATGTCTTTTTAATGTTTTCGTCAATTTTTGTTATAATAGTGTACAATTTTTTTTTGCAACGGGTGAAAATATAAAATTTGCATTTTAGTGGGCAGGTTTGGACTTGGTCAGGGAATACAAAAAACTGCTGGGTTCCAGGAATATTTTAATTATACTATGGAATCGCTAATTAGAGAGGTCAACTGATGTCAAATCACACATTCAACCGAACTGGACTTAAAAATAAGCATTCTATTTAAATCGAAAAGGGGTAAATATAAGGATATTTAAACACAATTTACCAGGACGAGACTAAATCAAAAAGTTTTTGTTTATAAATCGCAATTTGACGGTTAGGTTAGCTCAAAATATCAAAAGGAATAGGGCTCGAATTTTGACGCGCGAACGTATCCATATTTTATTCTGACGAACTAAGAAGATCCTCTGGAAGATGTGCCACCTGAGAATGCTGCTTAATTATGATAAAACGAATTTTAGCGATGACCCTGGTCGACCGAAAGCAAGAGAGATTCATCGAAAATGACCATATCTGTTATGATGACAGCTGCTGCATATTTGTGAGCTTTTGCAGCCTTTTGTTGCTTACAAAGCTAAATACAGATATGAAGAATGGGAGTCAAATGGATCAGAACGTTACCAATACTCCGTGAGTCAATCCGGTTTTTGAGTCCATTTCTGGATGTTATTCAAAGTTGCTAGGAAAATAAAATTTCGTTCCACCTAACTCGACATACGTTTGTCAACACTAAGACCTAGCATTTCTTGGTCCTTTAAAGAGGAGCTGGAGAAAAATCTTATCATGTTTGGAAGATGAGGTGCAAGGGTCCTTTTAAAAGCCTAGTTTCTGTAACTTTTGCAAAAAACGTGCCTTGATATTGAAGCGACTTCAAACAAAATTGTTTTGTCAGTTTAGCGCATCTCGTTTTTTCCGCTTTAGAAAAATTTTGAAAACACCTCCTTCAGATCCAGGCGCTGAAGTGAATGAAAATAACGACTTAATGTCACGTTCTCTTTTAGATTTCCTCAAAACATCTAAGTTGCACGAACCATCTACAAGAAAACGAAGAAAATATAAGCGTCGAACCCGGCAGATTTGTGGATATAAATGATTTTGCCAGGGAAGAGACGAACATATTATAAATAACAAGACTTCTTCTGAATCAGAGAATGAACCACTGAGCCACATAAACAATAAAAGGTCTAAAACGGCAACTGATGATCCATCCGCTGGTGCGATGGTCCTAAACCAATTTAGCAGCAGCACGCATCTGAAGAGCATGATGAAGAACCTGCTGTTGGTGGTTAGTTAAAATTAAAAGGAATTTTTCCAGTTCCGCTGGAATATGCTTCCAGATATAAATATTTCGCTGCCCAAGTAATTTAAGAACATAGAAAAATTTTTTTTTTTCGTTTTCCGGATGTTGATGATGAAGCTATCATTTATAGCAGCGAGATTGTCCAGGTCTTAAAGGCAAACTCTTTGCGAAGGGGAGCTATACCATTTTAAATATACCTAAAAAACACTAGAATAAGTTTTTTAGTTTTTTTTTTACTTGCGAATATTCCTCGAATTTCTGAGTTTAGGTTTTAAGGTTTTTCCTGTTGTTTTCATAGGAATAAGTTTTTTTAATTTCTACTAATTTTAAATGTTCTGTAAGTTTGCCAAAGCTAGATTTACGTGTTGCGAGTCTTTAGAGGGAAGTAAAGAGAACCCACAGTTAAGAAAAATGTCCGAAGCCACCTCACTTTAGAGTACTATTGAATTAGCAGCTTTGAAAAGTCTCGTTATAAATAAGTGCAAAATGTGCAATGATGCCTCTTTGCTTATTACCTGGAAACAATCCTTTATTAATTTTGCTCCTGAAGAAGAAAAGATAATTTTTCTTATTACGATCTAGCATCTTTGTTGGAAAGCCCAATATTGTAATGTATAGGGCGATAGCGAGATTCAGTAAAACTGATTATGCGAGCTATATGGCACGAGGAATCAAAGGACTAAAACGTGCAAGCCTGCATCTTGATCAGGTGTTCTACTTTGCAAACTAAACAAAACTAGATGACGATGCTACTCATTTAAACCACAGTTTAAGGGCTGCTGCAGGAGTGATACTATAAATCCAACGCGTAAGAAATCAACTAGATGCTAGACAATTAAGAGCAAGAAGAAAAGTAAGAACAATAGACATTATGTTTTTACAAATTGAACCGTTAAAAAAAACGGATTTTTAATTGGGTTTTCCCCAAATATAACACAAACACATTTTTTCTCAAACACTAACTCAATAGTATAATGAATTAATGGTAAACAATTCCTAAATCCTAAATCATTTTCTTATTATTCCTATCACTATGTACTTTTAAGGGCAGAACGTCGAGCTGCCAGACTTGCCTGAGCTGGTCAATATCGACGCTGGGGTTTTGGAAGAGTGGAGTCACTGCATGTTCACAGATAAACAAAAAGTAAATATATATCAGATAGAAGGATTTTGTCTTGGAGAAATCCAAAGAAATAATGAGGAAGAAAATATGAACGTAAGAATTAAGAATTAATTCCGCTCGTTGGAGAGAAAGTAAATGCCCAACGATATAGGGATAGATGCCTCTTATCAGTTGTAATCCCGTTTGCACAAAATTATGTATTGCAAGACCACATATTGTCAATTAGTCTCTGGGAAATTTTAATATTAATACACTTGAGCCAGCAGGAAAACTAATCAGCAAATATTCAATGACAGAGGAAGAATGTTGTGTCTCGCCATGTCACGGAGATTTGAAGAAATTGTTTTAAAAAGAAGGGGCCCTACAAAGTATTAAATAATTACATTTACGAAAGAAAAAATCGGTAAATTTCATTTTCTCGGAATTTTCATTGTTATGAATCTTTCCTTTTATTAGAAATAGTGAAGTGTGACCCAATTTAGGTCAGTACATAGCCATTTAGTAACACAGATATACAGTCTTATCAAACATTTTTATTGGGCGCCAATTTGTTTCATCATATTGGATTTCTACTAATATAGTTTCTACCTTTGCCACACTTCATTTTTGGGCATAATTTAAAATAAATTCAGTAAGTAGTTCATAAATTGACACGCACCTTCATTTTGTTACGTCATCTTAAAATAGTAGCGGTTTATCCCCATTTCACATTTACTTTTGCTGCAAAAATTAAAGTCAATTGAATAAGATTTTTTTTACATTGATTTTTTTAACATTTTTTTTTAGCCGCTTGAATTTGTACCACTAGTCATCTTTATATCAGACTCATCATAATGCTTGCACACATTTTGAAATTATAATAATACGTACTTTTTTAGGTTGATTTTAAAAATATTTTATTGAGCCGCCATTTTGTTTTGTTATCTTATATTCATACCTAGCTTATATGGCAAGCTAAACAGGTTCGCTCCCATATTGTCGACCACAAATTTTTGCCATCCCTATTCTGCGTCTTTGTAATCATATCCATAAATTGCTTATTAACGTTATTATAACGAATTTTGTTCCGCCTTCGATTTTCGTCTCTACTTCTCTGGTATGTTCTTCTAGTTTGGTGGTTTGGTCTTCAATCTAGCACGTTCGAGTCTATCGTCCCACCATTGTGGTTTGTTCGTAAACACCCTTCTCTGTTTAAAGGATTCCTTTATATCCATAATCATTTCAGTGAGTTTCCTTGCTTTCTCTTCGATATTATTAATATTCGGCTCCCAAATTGATTTTCTTTCCAGATCGATGGTCTTATTCGGCCCAATTTTTCCTACAAATTCATTCCAAATATACTTAGTGATGTTATGATTAAGTTTTAAATTAAAAATGATAAGTCGATCGCTTAGAGTTATTTCTTCTCTTACTTGCCAGTTATCTATTTTGCCCATGTTGTGTGCATTTGCCATTGTAACGTCAATGTTACTCCTTGCTCTATTCGTTTCGAAAGTAAAAAGATGTCCTGCTTTATTAACTATAGCAAATCCCAGTTCATTAACGATAGCGTCCAGCAGTCTGTCTATCGTTGGTTACGTTCGAATGCCATGAACTATGTGTCTGCACCTATAACGAACCTTTTATATCCAAGTCTTACAAATTCTCTAGAGCAGTTCAAGTAAGCATAGTATTTTGAAGATTTTTATATTCTCATTAAAAACTCAAATTGCTGCCCAAAATTGCTCATTCTGATCGGCTATCAATGTCCCTCTATTGCCGCTTACCGTGTAATATTTTTCTAGAACATTGTTTCGGTACACGTACGGTTCCTGAACTATCAATATGTCGATTTCCATAGTCTTTACTTTGATGAGCATATCCGCGGTCACCCTTTTCGATCTTTGTAGATTGATCTGGCCAATCGTTAAATCTCTGTTCTCATCCATTATTCCCCATAATAGATATTAAACGTTATGTCCTTTACTTTACGCTGATACAGTGGGTAGTCCTTGGCGCCAGCAAAGTGTTCGATTTTTTGAAGCTTACTTCTCATACATAATATGCATTTTCTTTTCGAATTGTCCTTTTTAACATACATTCTTTCGTATTGTGTGATCCAGCACAGTAAGCACACGTGGCCTCTGACTTACAGTTCGAAGCCGTGTATCCAAAATTCTGACATTTGTAACATTGAAATACGTGGACTCTGTCCTCTACTCTATATACATCCCAACCTATAAATCTTTTGCTTATTTAATAGTATCTTCCTGGCTTCCGGTGAGTATTCAATCACCCAGTGTGTGACATCTCTGTTTCTAGGTCCCAACTTGAATTTCTAATTTATCTCGATATCTTTTTTTTCCATACTTAAATTACCGTCGTTAATTAACGCTTTCAGTTTATCAGAATCATAATGATTCGGAACGATAAATATCGAAATGCGGTGTTTTCGCTTTTGTCCAGCTTCAGCTTTAAGATTTAACTTCCCAATTGCCTCAAGTTCTAAGATTTTGTTTACGTCGCCAGTTTCTGATTCAATGATGATTCACGGTTTCCTGGTTTTATAAACTTTAGTTGGCCTATATCCAACAGTATTCGGATTTATGGCCCTTTTGACAAGGTCTTTAACTTCATGCTTCTTTTGTCGTTTTCATTATTTGGTTTAATTATCACTTTATACGTCGGGCTAGCTGTGATCTTTGTTTTTTGTACTGCACCAGCATAAGATACCTGTCTAGAGTTTCGTCCTTGTTTTAAATTTTTATTTCTGAAGTCTTTGATTAGTTGAATCTGCTCACTAATTGTCGCTTTTAAGTCATTAACTGCTGTTTTACAGTTTATTAGATCGCTCATTATTGAGCCCTGGGCCCTTATATTCTACACCAGCTTTTTTGTCATTCTAATACTGTTACTTATTTTCATTTTATTTTCTCGACTCTCCCTTGTAAATTTTTGTAATGCGCCGTTCATACTTTCTAAAATTCTTTCAAGGCTCATTATTTTATCCTTAAATATATTCTCGTTATCTACATCATTCTTTTGAAGAGATTCGTCTTAGATTCCTAGGTAAAGGATTGTGCTGCCACTGGCATTCTCGATTGATTTCTTCACTTCCATTGTCCATAGGAACGGAGTAGGAATCTGTGCTGTCTCCGTAGACGGAGATACTTTAACCCCCCCGTTGTTTCCAATAACCTCCCCTAGTGCCTCTTAGTCGGGACTAGGAAGACCCGGCCGCTAGGTCCACTTATAGTGGGAAACACCACCCCAGACTGATCGCCTAGTCCTCAGTGCCCGCTAGGAGTCGCGAGGAGGCGGGCACACACTTCAACCAATACCAAATTCAGTAAAATGCCCACTTAAAACTATTAAAATCGTCAAACTAAGTAGTAAGGGTACCTGAAAAAATTTACATAAAAAAGGCGAACTTCCGCAAGAAAGTTCGCGAAAATAGAAAATATAGGCGCTTTTTACAGTAGCAAATATCGATATCAGTATCTCCTAGCAATAACCGCACCTCGGATAAACCTCATTGGTTACTATGAAAAACGCATATATTCGCTTAGTTTGAATGTAAAGAATAGGGATGCGTTTGCTTGCGTATAAAGTCAAAAATTATTGCATGCTGTCAATTATGCATACATTTATGCATACCTCATGCATATGCTCACTAACGGATAAAATTAGGAAGAAAAGTTCCAGACCCCCTTGACCACCCTGGCTGCGCACCTGTCTTATTGTTGTATTTTTTCTTCTTATGGATATTGGGGATTTTTTTGATTCTATACAATCTATACATGTAATAGGGAAACTCTAAAATTTTAGTTTACCTTCCATGATAAAAAAGTTTAAATTAATTTAGATGTTATACTCCAGCTGGTAAAACGTTGTTTAGTAGAGGCTGCGTTTATTCCATGTATGCGTCATTTGCAAATTAATAATTCGACTCAAAAATAATCGAATTTAGAACTTGCCAAACATTTGTAATGAACTCACACATTTGCTCGAATAGTTAAAACAGTGCCAAAAATGTTAAGGTTTTTCCACACAGTACGTTTTTCTATACAGTGTTGTCAGGGTAGAAACGTACATTTAAAACGGTACAGTATTAAGGTCCAAAAATCCAACAAATGAGTGGTCTATATAGATATTGGTACTATGGCGAGGGGGGGTTGGGTTCTAAACTTTAACAATCGAGGAGCGGGTACACTGGAACGCTATTGGCGCCCATTGGTAAGTAAATTTCAACAAGTATCGAAAAACAACAAGGGACTTTAATATCTTAAACCTATCTATGTTACCTCTGTTTAGCCGAGGCCTTCATAAAACGTACACGAGAGGTTAAATATTAAACTTAAACGAAAATAACGCCTAACTCGTGGGGCTTAGCACCATGTTGAAATTTTCCTTTATAATTCTTGACTGACTTCAATTCAAAGTTAAGTATACGTCTGAAAAAGTTAAAATTAAATACATTTACAGAGCAGAATAAGACTATTTGAATTATATTTGTAAATTTTATTATTTATAATAAACATAATATTTTTACAATTACTGCTTTCGATCATTATTCAGATTGATTTGGATCTGCACTTTTATGATATTTTGGTGGTCATATTATTTTGGTGTACAGTTTTTTAGTGTTTTGTATTGTTGTTAATTTGGTTTACTTCTTTCAAATCATAAACCATCGGTTTTACCCGCCTGGCTAAAACCACGAAAAATAAGCGGCCCATTATGGTTGCAGAACCAATAAGCGATTGTCTTTCACACCGTGGAAAACAATAACTCCCTGTTTTTGCAGCCCTTAGTTGGCTAGTTGGCTTTTAATACAATTGGAGAAGTGACACAGTTTTACTGTCCTGATTTTCCCAGTAGATGTTTTAGAAAAATATCACTTTTGAATGAGCTTTTTGGGATTAGTTTTAAAAAACTATATAAAGCTGGTAGAGTTAATATCAAAATATTTCATTTTATATTAAGATATTCAGTTTTATTTGTTATTATGAGTTGTTTATTTCATGTATATTTTTTAGAATTTTTCTGGACCTATAAGAGGGACTAAAGTTATATCAGCTGTCAGTGTATTTATTTTTTATTGATTTTAGAAAACAAACTAATACCAAAAGGCGTTACTTTAATGATTTTGGCTTACACGATTAACAGGGATCCAAATGTATATGATGAACCGGATAAATTTATTCCCACAAGATTTTTAAATATGGAAATCAAACCATTTTCCTATGTGCCTTTCAGTGCTGGTCCACGAAATTGTATAGGTAAGTGTTATATATAACTACAATATTCGACAAATCTTTTACTAGTACGTGTAGATCAAACTAAAACTATAATTAGGTCAAATTGTGTCAGGCCCAAAATGAAACTCTCCTCACTTTTGCATTTATAAATATATAAATAAAGATATAAGATATAGATATAAGACAAAGTGTATTTAGCACTCAGCCTAAGAAGTTCAAGAAAATCTATTGTGTTAATATTTTTTTTTGATTTCTAGCAAAACATGACTATTTTTAACCAAATTTTCCTTAAGCCTCGTTTTCAGTGATAAAATTTGCCCTTTATTCGAAATCCCGGATAAAGTGATACAGAGCTGGCGCTACTATAAGTGCAAATGGTGTTACCGTCAGGGCGGCATCCAGAGGAAGGTGCTATCGCCGTTTTAATATCCACAGTCAATAAATATTTTGCATAAACTGTTAAAGAAAAAGGGGAAACATGCTTTTTTCTTTTTGTAAATAAAACATTTCTCGAACTTTTTCAAGAGTATTTATAAAATCAACATAATATAAAATATATTACTCTGTAAAGCTTGCAGAATTTGGAGAGTTCTATTTGGTAACCCAATTTTTATGGACTGGCCTTTCATTAACAAAGAGTCATACAATACCCTTTAACTTTTTAGGGTTTGAAAGCAAGTCCTAAGTAACTAGGTTTTGTTAAATTATTAGCCAGATTTTTAATTAACCGCTATTAAATAAATAAATTTTCGTTTTTGGGGCTGCTTTATACCCTTAGGGCTACCTTATATAATTAAGAAAAATGTTTTTATGTTTAAAAAAATAAAAGAAAATTGACGTGTTTCAACCATTTTTGATCTTTTTTCGTTTTTATGAAATATGCCTCTTCTCTTTCCACCTATCCTCTATAGTCGAAAAAAAAATTAATGAGGCCTTTGCCGTTTTTTGTTAAATATTATGTTAATTTTTTATTGTATATAATCGAACAAATATCAAGTATCCATGCCAATGACTTTCAGAATTTTTCGATGCCAAAATATTTACCCCAAGTGTTTCTATTTTTAATTTGATTGATAGCGGTTTGTGCATTTTCGAAATATGATTTTTTTACGTTCCTTTAACCTTCGAAAATATCGAAGGTCTACGCCTATGACATGCAAAATTTAAATCCTGCAAGGAACACTTACCTAGGCTATTTTTAGTGCAAATTTGAAACGAATCGGTTTTCATCGATATCATGGTATCCTGCGCGCAAATTTTATTCAAATGCACACATAGACAAACACGCACACAGAAACACACATACACACACACTTTCACACATACACACACACTTTCACACACTTTCACACATACACACATACACACATACACACATACACACATACACACACACACACACACACACACACACACACACACACACACACACACACACACATACAGACACACACACCGTACATACTACATAGTTTTGTGTTACTTCTTACGAGTTTGATGTTTAAGATGTATCTTAGACTGTAGGGACCAGTTTATATATAATACGTAATCCATAAAAGTTCAAATACACTCGAGTAAAATTCTAGAAACATTATTATTTATTAAATTGCGCTTTTTTGATGTTGGTACCTAGTTCCTGGCAATACCGCATTTAGTTTAAATTGTTTGAAACTTGGACGAAAATCTAAACCTTTTATATGTGACATGTTCTATACCTAAGTTCAATTAATTGTTTCCGAGATATTGTCGTTTGAGCATTGATAATTTAAGATTTTGAGTGTTTGGTTCAAGTAAATGTAACAGTTTAACAATATTTTTAGGTCAGAAATTTGCTTTATTGGAAATGAAAAGTATTTTGGCCAAAATCCTGTTGAATTTTGAGCTCTTACCTGCTAGACCCGAACACATACCAATACTTGCATCTGAGTCTGTTTTAAAATCGAAGAATGGCATAAAAATTAGATTTAAGGAGAGACAATAGACTGATTGACAAAAAATGTTTTGTGCTAAAAACATGTGATTCTATATAATAGATTTAATTTACAGTTACTTAAAATAAACGATACTTTTTATATCGTACTAAGCTTAAGTTTATTATTAGGATTGTTAATAAAATATTGTACAAGAAGAAACCGAGTTTGTCATTTACTTACTTAAACAATTAAGCATGTTTAACGATGTGTTTTAGCTCCAGTTATTTAAGCGTTATTTTTTTAAGGATGATGGGGAGTTAAGAAGGTGTTTTTTTTAATTTTTTTTCTTAGAACTACCACTAGAGCAAGGTTACACAGACAAAGTAATATAATAAAAAAATGTAGAAACCAAGATTTTAGGTTGGGTTAGGTAGAAATTAATTTTAAAAATCTAAAACGGCAAATTAATGAACGTGCATTATATAGTAAGAAAAATCATTGTTGTATTTTATATAAACTGCAGGAACTTCGAAGTGCACCAAGGAAATTTTTACTGGAAATTCAAAATGAAATATTTCTTTTACTTTTGATTGGCCAATGCTTAGAGTATGCAGCCTTATAAGGACAGCCCCAGGACTTCATCGCAACGGTCTTATACAGGGTGTTATATAGGACCTGTCATTTTTTTAAAAAGTTTGTTTCACCAGAACTCTTACTGTGGAAGATCTCTTTTTCTTTTCTGCAGCCAAAATAATCTAGAACTAGGTACGAAAAAGACAATTTCTAGAGATTTTGATATGTTTTCTTCGTTTCCGACGTATGGGGTTTTATCGAAAAATTGATTTTTTTAAAATGATTTGCTGAACAATGCTTACATTTTGCTATAACAGTCTATCAGGTTATGAACAGAGTTGACAACCTTTAAATTTTTTAACTGCATTTTATTGCATACAAAGTGCACCAAAAACCAAAACGCGGGCGTTAAATGATGATAATGATGTTTACGGGCGAGCTAATATTGACTTTGTTCAATAAAAACTACCCGCAACCAGAGATAGCTTCTTGTCTTTTACAGAGAGCTATAATGCTCTGATAGGACGTTTTCTATAGGGCGTTAGGATTGTTGCTTTTAGCTAGATTAGCTTCTAATTTAAGCCTGTAAAGTTTTGTTACTTGCGAGTCTTGAAATGAAAGAAAATCGGGTAAAATGTAAATCAAAAATATATTGATACAAAATGTAAAAATATGTGCTATAAAATAGACAAAATACAGAAAATCAAATCTACATAAAGCCAAAATTTACCATGACATACAAAAATATGGGTATATATATCAAACACGATGCAAATCCAACACTCACAAGGCAATATACGATTCACAAATTAAACACTCAGGAAATAAAATGCAAATGTATGGTCAACCTTGCAAATCCAAAACAATTTACATCAAATTCAATATATACAGGCGTCAAATCAAATACTTAACCTATCTGAGTGTCCAAGTGTACTTAAATCTATGTTAGAGAATTTTACAGTTTAAAAAGGAGAGTAATAAATTTGTGTGGCGTTAAAAGTTAAGTAACTAAATTAGAGTTTTTAAGTATTAATTAAATTCACTTTTATTAGCAGGACACTGGTTAAAAGTTAATTTCAGAATGACGGAAGTTGGATAGGTGAAAATTCACATAAGATATAGCGAAGTCACTGTCGGGAATAAGCGAGTCCAAATTTTAATAATGAATAGTACTTACAACTGTTCCTCAACTACACTAACTTTACTTCAAAATACGATAAATTAATAGCGTCATAAGCATGGCTCTGCAACCCATAAAACTTCTCGTCACTCCCTCGTACTTCTAATAATGCAGCTAGCAAACAAAGCTACAACCAATTCTTCAGATAGTAACTCTCAGTCAACTTCTAATAAAAACAACGTAGTGAAATTAAAGCAACTGTTGCAAAGTGGCTTGTCTGATTAAATTACGACAAGCTTAAAAACTGTGTTTAAGTAACTGTAGAATCGTGGAATAACAATAACTCTAAACTACATAACTCGTCACGATTCTTAATTAGTAAAAGTAAAAAGGGCAAATCAATTATTTAACCCAGAGTCGATATACATTTACTTAATCTATATCACGCGACTGAACAGCGGCGACGCACATCAAACGTTGGCCGGCTAGTGTAGTTGCGTAAAAAGTGGGAGTCCGAACGGCGCGTGCGTATGGTTAATACTGAAAGTTAAAGTCGTTCTGAACTTGAGATGAGAGGAGACAAAGCGGCTTCTTAGAGTGAAGGCAGGCCGCGGGGAAAGCGGGGAGATCGGGGTTGCACAACGGCGTAATTGTGAGATGGAATATGCGTACTTCTGTAAGCAAGAGAGTGATGCAAACATCGGCGATACAAAACGTTACACAGAATTGATGAAGAACTCTTTACAGTGTTGCTCTATAGTCTGGTCGTAAAAGAAAAAAAAATTAATTGTTTTGGGATTAAATATTCAAAGCGTTTTAAATGTCGAAATAGTCCGGTCGGGCGGAAAGTATCGGGATTTCCTAAGAAATATATCTGTGTTGGGAAGTTGATTTCTCAAAAAATGATTTGTTGGGTTTCTTCTTTTTTTAATTCTTGAATTCGATGTTGCGGCAATCATCGGAAAAGTAAGCTACCGTACTTCTAATGCCAGTTTTAGAAATAATGAATATTTCTTTCGAGACGGTTTTGTAAATTTGAAATTTGCTCTAGTTCTTTCACAGATATTGCCTTTAATTTATAACAGTTTATTTATTAAAAAACGAAAAATTGCGTTTTATCATTGACATAAGTCTCTTTTCCTCAATTTTACATGTTATTTTTGTTCATACAGACTTACGAAAACTGTTTACCCATCATTTCAAATTAACTGCGAATCTGTCCCAATAATACAGTGGGTAACAAAAGTCTGGAATAATACCTACCTTGCGGAGCAGAAATTTAACATTGTTAAAGTTTAGAATAGATATGATATGGGTAATGGTGAGAAAAGAGCAGATGATGGCGATGTTTGCGGTTTTTCATCAATTAAAAAGAATGAGTTATTATTTTTAATGAAATTCACTCTCTCGCTCTATCTATCTATAATAGTAATTTTTTGATTCTAGAGAAAATTCTGATGTAGTATACGCTGGATTAGAATCTAAGCCCTCTTTTGCACGAGGGGACTTTCGCCGAACGCCCCGCCGTGGACGCACTTTCAGTTTCTCAATCTTTCAGTCTCCCAATTTTTTTGCTAAGTTAGTGCAGACTATATATTGTTTCATCTCGTGTTGCTGATCCATTGTTGCGTATTTCTGCTTGATCTCAGTCCCCATTTTTATCAGAGGATATTTAGCCTTCCTTACTTCATCTCTCATTAGTAAGGTAGTCAGTTTATCGATTTACAGAATTTACATTGGTTTGACATCGTCCTTTGTAAATGTTCAAAAACTCTGCGGACATCAAGCCTTCTGGGAATGTAGAGCAGAACAACATCGCTTTTGGATGATGAAATCCATACATAATAAGTAAGGTTCATGTTTTTCTGTTCATTTTCTGGATCTCAAAAGGCTTCCAATGAATTATTCCAAGGTGTATTGCAGAACAGGAATTGCCAAGTTTTTCTAATTTTTTCTTTCAATCCACTGTACTAAACTCCCTCGCTTTTATCTATCCCCAGATATTTGTATGCTTCATATTGTTTTAGGTCTTTTATGATATTCCCTACTATTATTATTGTTTTTCACCTTGTTGCCTCACAGTAATCCTGTGGTTGTAATTTATACTGACAAGATTATACCAAGTCAGTACAAAAAATAAACAACACTATTGTTTATTAATAAATGATCTACCGATGCTACATGTTTTCAAAATGACCGATTTCTGAATGTTCCTATGAATGTCTGTATTAAGTCCTAATTGAGCGAAATGCGGTGTAAACATTGCTGGTGTGAGGCTTGTTACTGATATGAAGAGGAACAATGATGATGATAGTTGGTGTATTTGGCGATCTTCTCACTGTATTTCGCTTAGATGTTCTCGTCATTGGGGACAACCATGTCAATTAAATAAATGATTTTTTCTTTTTTGGATTGGAAGGTGATATCGGGCCTGTTTACAGGGATTGCTTTATCTGTGTGGATGTCAATGTCCCAGCAGAACTTGTAGTCTTCGTTTTCAAGTATGGATGTTGGTGTATAATGGTAGTAAGGGTCTGTATTCATTGTCAGTTTGTATGATGTTTGGCTATTATTCTTATTATTATTATTTCTATAATAATTGTTACTATTATTAATATTATACCGTTGTTTGCCGATAAATCCGCCTTACATAATATTTTCCATACCGTTGAACATCGAAGACGAGCAATCTGTTCCGTCAACTTTCGCATTGGGCCTTGCTGAACTAGTAGGCGTTTGCATTGTTTTAATTATATCCGTATTGTGACGTGATTTGGTGCCATATGGTGGGAGAGACAATTCTCCATCTAAATGTGTAGCAAAAACACCCTACTCCTAAATGCATGCAAAACTCTCCTCTTGGTGGTGTAAGAGTGCCCTAAGGCACTTTTCGTTAACACGACAGTAGGTCACCCAACATAGTGGGCTATTAAACATCACTATTTCGGCGAGAAAGAGAATCTACTGACATTTTTAAATACCTAAAAAAACTTCAATAGAGATACGGGTTACGGTTTACATCACGCGTGGGAACCGATCTTAACACGAAGTCACGGCGACCACAAATCGGGTATAAAAGCCTACCTGAATCTCTATTCTCTCCGACCTCATTCAGTGTTCAGATCTTGTGAAGTAAAGATCCCTGAAGATGCCTCGTGCAATGGGATAGTAATTCCAGTTTGACATGGTCTAATTCCAAGAACCATGATTTCCTAATTGACCAAAACCGTGAGAGTTTTCATTCTATAAATGAAAAGTGTCTATATTAAATAGTTAAAAAATATGTCCCAAAACAAATAGTTAATTGAGAAAAAATCGTTATTCTACTTAAACACCCGTATAACTCTGTAACTAATATATCATTCCAGAGAGCAGATAACAAAAGAGTGGTTTAAAAGTTTCGACAATTATTGTTTTGTTTCTTTTCACGACGCCCGTACTGATGACGGCGTCGGCTTTGTATTCATTCTTAATAATTTCAATTTACCCAATTAAAAGGCCACGTCTTACCAAATTTTAATATCTGTGATGTTAATTTGCGGGAAAACGTTTGGAATTTAAGTGAAACACACTGTATATCTGTTACTAGTATAGTAATCAAGTTAATGCATATAACGAAAATATCTTTATTTATTTCAATAAAATATTGCAATTGTAAATCTAAATACAGTATAAAAAATAGCTTTCAATTAATAAGTAAAATCATTAATTTAACTGTTCCAAGTAACGCCAAACTGATATCATTTGGTGTTCAAAATGAATTCCCAAGTATACCGCCATCTGATATTATCTGAGACTTTGAAATTTCTTGCATTATTTTGTTAATCGTAATCGTGAAAAAATCACCCTCTGAGATTTTTTCAGATCTTCACGATTTACGGTCCCTAGATGACCAAAAACACGTTTTCTCTTTTCCGTCGGTCGGTCTGTCTGTCTCTTCGCGGCGTAGCGAAAAAACTATTTATCCGATATGAATTTAATCAAAAATAAAGAGTCATATGGGGATGACCTGGTAACATTTTGGAAAAAAATCCAAGATGGCGAAACAAAATGGCGGCCTAGTGAAATGTCAAAAAAATTATTATTAAAAAACTACTCATCCAATTTAGTTCAAATTTATGGTGGAGTCAACTGGTAATATTTTGGTATGAATCCAAGATAGCGGAACAAAATGCCGGCTTAATAAAATATTTAAAAATTCAGCCTTCAAAACTGCTTAATGGTTTGATTCTAAATTGTGTACCATAATTAATTGTGGTATAAGGATCAACTAGTAAAATTGTGGTACTAATTCAAGATGGCCGAACAAAATGGCGGACAAATAAAATGTTCGTTATCGTAAAAAAAATACCCTCTTAGGTTTTACACATCTTTACCTTTTAGCGTCTCTAGATGCCAAAAAAATATGTTTAACAATTCCGTGGGTCCGTCTGTCGGTTTGTCTGTCAGTTCGCGGCATAGTTTAAAGACTACGTACCCGATTTTTTTTCAAAAATTAAGTCATATGGGGATGACCGGATAATATTTTTGTATAAATCCGATATAGCGAAAAAAATGGCGGCTTAGTGAAATGTTAAAAAAAGAGTATTAAAAAACTGCTTATCCAATTTATCTGAAACTTTAAACAAACATCAAAGTATTATGTTGGAATCGACTGGTAAAATTTTGGAACGAATCCAAGATGACGGAACAAAATGGCCGTATAATAAAGTATTTAAAAATTCAGCCTGAAAAACTACTTAATGCATCAATTTCAAATGATCAACTAGTAAAACTGTATAACTTATTCAAGATGGCGAAACAAAATAGAGGCCAAATAAAATGTTTGTAATCGTGTAAAACTCACTCTCTAAGGTTCTAGATATTTTCACGTTTTAGCGTCTCCAGAGCCAAACAATATATTTTATCGATTCCGTCGGTCCGTCTGCGTCTGTCCGTCTGTCTATCAGTTAGTGGCATACCTTAAATAGTACTTACCCGATGGACTTCAAATTTTGACCAAAAATTAAGAGCTATATGGGGATGCCCTGGTAATATTTTAGTGAAAATCCAATATGACGGAACAATGTTAAAATTTTTTTGTTAGAGTAGTGTATAATGTACTATTTGTGATTAAGATCCATTAACTTTATTGTTGCGTTCTCAGGACACATAGATTCTATATCCTGCATGAAATCCATATTATCAGTTTTTACCTACTACGTTGGTCCGCAGATTTTTCCCAGATATTAAGGTTCTAAATGGTTTTCGTTAACGATCCTCTTGTTTTATTTCAGAGTGGTGTATTATTTGGAATTAGGATCGAGTATAAAAAATCAAAGTCTTTTTTAAATTGCCGACGTTTCGCAACTTTATTGTTGCATCCTTTGGGGTTAGTAAGTATCTGCGGACCAACAGAGTAGGTGAAAACTGATAATTTGGGTTTCATGCAGGATATAATATATATATATATATATATATATATATATATATATATATATATATATATATATATATGGGTCCTGAGGATGCAACAATAAAGTTGTGAAACGCCGACAATTGAAAAAAAGACTTTGACTTTTTGCTGGATCCTAACCCCAAATAACACCCCACTCTAATATATATAACAAGAGATCTTTAACGGGAACCATTTCGAAAGTTAAAAAAATTATTACTAAATAAACCAATTATCCAATTTATCTCAAATTTTACACAAATATCAAGTGTTACAAAGGAATAAACTGGTAATATTTTAACATGAATCCAAGATAGCAAAACAAAATAGCGACTTAAAAAATATTTAAAAAATCAGCTTGAAAATATTATCTATTATACCAATTAATTTCAATTTTTGTCCAAGAATTGGGTCAATTAATTTCAAATTTTGTACAAGAATTAAGAATTATATAGATATAAATTGGTAAAGTTGTTTAAGATGGAGAAACAAAATGGCGGCCAAATACATTTTTTAAAAAAACAACGTAAAAAATCTACTTCAAATGGCTTTAAATTTTGCAGAAAAATTAAATGTGAAAATTGGATAAACTGGTACGAATTCAACGTGACGTAACAAAATGGCGGTATCTGTCAATGCAAAAACTACTTACTGAAACTGGTAAAATATTGCTAGCGATCTAATATGATGAAACAAATGGGCGCCCAATAAAAATGTACTGTGACTATGTACTGAACTAAAATGGGTCACCCTTCCTTATTCCTAACCAATGGTAAAAATAATAACGAGGGAAGTTTCGGGTAAAGGAAAATTGCCGATTTTTTTTTGGCATCGCAAGGCAACATTTTTATTTTGGCGGTAAATAATTTCATTTTACCTCAAGTAATAAACGCTTTTTACCAAATGTTGATATCCTCGTTAATTTCCGAGAAAACAGTGTGGAACACCTTGTATAATTTTTAAATACAGTATGAATTTAGATATAAATAATTTGGTTCTGTTGGTTATTTGAGAATTCAAATTTACATACCTTGTTGCATTTATTTTTGATTATAAAGATAAATCAAGAATTGCCATAAGTCTACTGCCCAAGATTTCATGACCGCAATTGTAAATAGGAGCTGGACTACTTTGCCCGAAAATAAAATGTAATTTGACTTTTATATTTTTGATAAAGTATAGCTTAACTATTAATAATTAATGCAAGCAAAATAAATTCAAAATACTTGTGGTTGAGAATCTTTTGTGTAATCATAAATCATAGTTCGTTTGAATCACTCTGTATAATATTAAAAAGAGCCAGGAAGTTCAACGTGATGCTGTCGGGGTTTGTGCCATCAGAGTGAAGTGCCATTCAGGGAGCACACGTGCGGCATACGGATGCAGCTGCTGGGCATTTTTTATAATGGGCACGAGGACGTCAAAACAGGATTCCCTAGTTATAACCCTTGAATAATTTTAACTGGAGACGACCTTTGACAACTGGTTTCGATCAAGAACCCTAAAAAATTTTGTTTTAACTTTAATCGTAGAGAATTTCACTATGTGCAGATAACACGGTTTATATATTCATATAATTATTAATTAAATTTTTTTTTCAATTTTCAAAGTTTATTTCAATGTTCAAAATAGATGGATTCATTGTATGTGTTATCTATGTGTAGTGGAAATCTGTACGACGGAAGTTTTGGGTAAGGCGAATTTACCAATTTAAAGTTTTTAATTTATGTTCATATTATTATTGTTGTTATTATTAATATTTATTTATTATTACTTTATTTGCATAATCTACAAAAACCAATTTTATCGTTTATTGTTTTTCTCTATAAACAGTAACTGTTTATCGACTGACCTTCAAAATTTGCACAAAAATATGAGGAAAATAAATTTCCTTTACTTGAAACTTCCCTCGTTATGATTTGACAGTTTCTTAATAAAGACTTTTTAACACTTTGTGACGCCTCCATTTTGTTCCTCCATGTTGGATTTTTACCAAAATATTTCCATTTGAATCCCATATCCTCCACACACACACAAATTTGAAGTTAATTGGATTCGTAGTCTAGGGACTCTAAAAGGCAATGATCTGCATACATTTCGGAAAGTGATTATGCAACGATTACAAAACTTCTCGTTTACGAAGGAACTAAAAAAAAATGAAAATCTTTGGAAGACTATGTATCACTGATTATTATTAACCTTTTAAGAGAGAAGCATCGTAATCACGAAAAATCATATGTAATACGGTGTATGTCGCGAAAATGACATTGCGTTCGCAATGCAGACTTTTGTGTATATATTTGTATAAATTAAGCAATCAATCTCGAGACAAATTTGACTACGCTAAATGTGACAGTTCCAAAAACTCATACGTTCCATTCACAACAAATATTCAGGGCGTTTGATGATTTAAATAGATTCTTTGTTAGTATTTGAGTATCCTTTATCTTAATCATGTGCCATGTTGAGTACTAGTATTAGGCGACAGCGGATTGAAGAATTTGTTTTTTTTCATGTTTCTTAAGTCTAGTAGACATTTACCCCCGTATTCACTAAAAAGGTTTAAGAGTTAGTCCAGGTCTAGTTGCCATGGTACTTAAAACTCTTAATACGCCAGTTATATTTTGCTTATGTCACTGTCATTTTGTAATAGTGACATTTAGAAAAATTATTTGTTCAGTTGTCAAAATGTCATTTTAAACCTTTAACTGTCAAGTTAGACCTGGCCTAAATTTAAACCTTTTTAGTGGTGCTACTGTCGAATTTCTCCTATATAATCATTACCACATGAACAAGGAATTTTATAAACTCCTTTTAATTGAAATGGAGTTACGACTTTTCGTGACTTTAATCATTGACCAATCTTTCTTTGTGTATTAAAGATTGTGAGATTGTTAAATCTCTCGCTTTTCTTTTGTAGACATCAAAGAAGGAAAGGGACTAAATCCACCCGTGCTTGTGGTAGGTTTTGGATGCTATCTTCTACACCCGCTATTATGCCCTGTCCTCTATTGGAATGGTCCGTGGAACAATTGCGAAGTTAGTCCGATTCTTCTGCATTTGTTTTTGAAACAGATGATACAGTGATTACCGTATTTTGTAGTAGCTGTACAAACTGGTGCTTGTTGCGCAATTTTTCGAATTTCTTCTGCTGTTTTTCTTTCGGATTTGGTCCAATGTTGAATTGATTTCAAGCGTCGAAGATAATGAGAATTAGGTGTACCTATAGTAGTTTACGGGACTTGTGGCCAATTTATCACTTCGATTAGCCTTAATTCCTTCCCTTACGAGAGTCATGCTAGCGCGACTGTAAATGTTCCTGGCTACCTTTGTTGAAACATGAGGCTTGACCTGAAGAGACAAGGGAACTATTTTTTCACGGCATCTTAAGAGAAAGGCCAAGCAGACGCGTAGGAAGCGGCGGGGAACATAGGGGAATATTGCCTTCTTGATTTTTGTTTTAGGGCAAATCTATTATCTTGTCCTTCCCATGATTTGACCGGGAAATGAAAAAAAAAATCGTTACGAGGTATATTTTATAAATAAAACATCGATCTACTCAGTTCAGCATTTTTAATAAATTTTTCATATCCTATGCAATAAAGTTTTTTTTCGATATATTTAAAACACCAGTATAAATAATTTCTACCTGCGAAGCAGAAGGAGTTTTACAAAACCAGGCTTAACTGCAGCGGGAGCTAAGAATGCTTTATTTAGTGTTACAAAGCGTTTAGAAACATTCGGTTAGGCGATTTATTCATCAGGAAAACAATGAAATAATTTAGGCTGAAGTTACAAAAAGGGCAAAAAACGCCAACACTAAACGGGACACATGCTTAATGTAAAAGACACCAAGGTTCTTGCATCATTCTCGGGATATTGGAAAAGGAAACACATAGAAACAACAAAAAATTTTAATATGGCGCACGACTCTTGGACTGCGATGTCTAAAGGGACCAGGCGGTAAAACGCATACAATCGAAAACAGTTCGCTTATCAATTATTCCTCTTAAGACTTGTTTGCAATTATTCGTCCCAAGTTTTATTTAAAAATTCAAAATGCTTTTGACGACGAAGCTGTTTATTGCAATCGAAACTCAAGATAAATAATTTGAGGTTTTAATCCAACGTAATTTTAAAATTTTATTTGTTTCCATAGTTTGCTGTAACGTTTTAGAGGATAAATACTTAATTATCTCTCCAAAGTATAAATTATATACATATACAATAATTATATTTTTGCAAAAATCTAGTAAACTAAATGCGTAATTATGACAGTTTAGATTCACATTTTCTCATTAAAAAACATCATTTTTCATTTTAATAACTCACCCTTTAAGTTACGCCCCTTGGCTGCAATTTTACGAACATAAATAATAAAAATCTGTAAATTTTGTTTACCCGGGAATTCCCTCCTTATGATATTTTTCCATTTGTTGGGAAAAGTGAAGTATGACCCAGTTTAGTCCAGTACACAGTCACAGTATATACATACATATATATATATATATATATATATATATATATATATATATATATATATATATATATATATATATATATATATATATATATATATATATATATATATATATATATCTATATATCTATATTCATATATATATATATATATATATATATATATATATATATATATATATATATATCCTTTCTCACGAGCAATGTCACCTTCAAGTATGATGCCCTTGGTTCCCACCGTATCGTATGTCGGTTATCTCAAGGAGACGGCGAGTACCGAGACGCCTCGTCAGCAGAATCTGCCCAGCAAGCAAGTTCCCACTGACGCAGCATTCGTCTTTCATATAAATAGTGTAAATTGTAAATAAAATCATGATTCGTTTTTAAGCTTCTATACTGTTAGTTTAATTTTGATTTTGTAAATAAAAATATTTTTTAAAAAAAGTGAATTTTTAAGTCGAGTGATATAACAAATTGGCGCAGTCGTGGTAGGATCTGGCAACGTTGGCAGAACAAGAGAACTCTAACTGGCAACGGTGGATCCCAATCCTTTATCCAGAAGAACAAAGAAGCCCCATTTTGTGCATTGTGACGTCATCAACTTGGCAGAACACGCATCTACGGAAGGAACACATAGTGAAGCCCCTGGTAGAACTAACTGCTAAGAACACGACGAGCGATGTTTCTACTCTGCTTGTAAGTAACGAATCATCACGTTTATTTTAAAAATAATATTTAATTAAATACCTGTTCGACTTTTCAAAATCGATCTTACATTTTATTAATTAGTAAAATAATCAATTATTCTGTTAATTGATTTTTCGATAAGCTAATCAATTATTCTGCTAATTGATTTCTGTATTTCTAAGTGTAACAACGTATAATTTGTGTATAATCAGTTATTCTGTTAATTGATTAATTTTTAAAATATTTTTTTGGACTTATTTTGACCAGTTATTCTGCTAACTGATCTCCAGATTACATTTGTATTTTTATTACAACAAGAAATATTACACAGTTTTAATTTAATCACACTAACTAGTTAATAAGAACTGTTTATTTTACGTTGGTTGGCATACTACTTTACGTACTGTCTATCAACATAAAATTTCGTAAAATATTTTGTGTTTTATATCCTTTTTATATTATATTGTGCTAGTGTTTATTGTGTTGATATATTGAGCAAATATGACGGAAAATGAAAGAATAACTGCAGGAGCAGCGGTAGCAGTAATCGAACCTTATAAACTTTCCGAGATTTTTTCTATTATCCCCGAATTCGAAGGTGATCAAATATTTTTACAAACCTTCCTAAATGCCTGCGAATGTGCATATGATATGTCTACGGGTAACCAAAAAGATCTTTTAGTGATTCACATAAAAAATAGGTTGCGAGGGAGAGCAGCGCAGCTGATAAATTCCCGAAATCCACTTTCTTTTCTAGAGATAAAGCAATTACTTAATTCTCACTTCGGAGATACGCGAGATCTATCTTCTCTTATTCAGGACTTACAAAGAATGAGACAACTGCCAAACGAATCTCCTTTGACTTTCCTTAACAGACTTCAAGTCCTAAATGCCAAAATGCATGCCAACATACAAAAATCCATACTCGCACCCAGTAAAAAGGCAGCCCAAATAACATTAATCGAATCCATGTCTCTAAATAGCCTACTTACTGGCCTGGAACCCCGAATTGGTCATATAATACGTGCAGGAAATCCACCTAATCTTTTGGAAGCACAAATTCGCATCAGACGCGAGCTCCAACTATCATATTTCGAATCCCAAAAATCTTCTAGACCCAATCCGCCTGCTAGACCTATTATTCAAACTAATAAAAGACCTAATGTACAATCTCTTAAATGTCATAGCTGTGGTCGCAATGGTCACTTAGCAAATGAATGTAGATCGCAACAACGTCCTAATGGTTATACTTCCTAGAATTTTGGCAATTTCCAAAGCCCTAATACCAATCAACAATCAAATTCTTTTCAATCAAGCACCTCCTTTCAGTCGAATAGACCAAACAACGGTCAGCCAAGACCGCAGTACACACCCCATAACCAATCAAACCAAAACAATTTCCAACGTCAAACACCATTTAACAATTTTCAACGTCCTTCAGTAATACAAAATAATCCCCAGCATCGTGCTCATGTTGTCAATTTCGACAATGACCAATATTCCAACAATAACTATTCCGAACCCCAATATGACGAGTATTGTAACCAATACGCAGGAATGTATGAAGATAACCCCGATTACGAATATCAAAATGTTGAAAATATTGATCAACAAGATAAAACCAATTACGATGAATATCAGGATTTTCTTCCCACTTCGAATCAAAACCATCCTCCTATTCGAACAATTTCAAATACCAATGCCGTGACGGAAATCCAAAATCAAATACAAACCCTGAATTTGGACGACATGAACCCGTCATTGAATTTCCCAGAACAACATTTTCTTTAAATCCCCTTCTTGCTGTTAACCCGAAAAATCTATATTACATAAAAGACACATCCAACACTTTTAAACTACTTATAGATTCCGGAGCAGGAATTACGATATTTAAAGAAAACACAGTAAAACAATTTCCCCAACGTTTTCCCGAAAACGTTACGATTCAAGGCATCACAGACCAAAAACTTCTTATCACCGAATCAACCCTAGTTCCTTTTCAAGCCGGAAACCCACATAAAGTTTACATATACGATTTAGATATTGATTTCGATGGTATTCTAGGACTCGACTTTTTAGAACACTATGAATGCACCATCGACTTAAAAAATAAACAACTTGTTACAAATTTTAAAACTTTACCACTGTTTAAGGCAGAAGAAAACCTCGAACAAAATAATAAAATAACTAACGTAAACAATTCTAACGAAATTAAGATTGAAGATAGGACCGAACAAATTTTTAAATTACGTTGTGATTTAGTCAACACCGATGCTATCCTATCTAGGCAAGAAATCGAAAAAGTTCATATCCCAAACGCAATTGTCCATGTCAATGAAAAAGGCGAATTTCTAACTTCTGTGGTTAATGCAAACGCCATCCCAAAAACCATTAATTTTTCAAATATCGAAATCGAACCTTTTTCGTCTCATTCGCTACTCAATTACAATTTATCTGATAAACAACTATCTCCTAACCGCATTCCCAACATTAAGTCCCAACTTCGTTTAGAGCATCTTAACGAAGAAGAAAAAGAAATAATTACCAATCTTTGCGTAGATTTTGAGGACATATTTTACCTCGAAGGTGACAATCTTACCTTTACCAATGAAATTAAACACCAAATTGACACCAATGGTGCAAAGCCTGTTTTCACCAAATCATACAGGTATCCCCATATTCACAAAGAAGAGGTAAAAACTCAGGTTAATAAAATGTTAGAACAAGGAATCATAAAACCCTCTATTTCACCTTGGTCATCTCCAGTTTGGGTCGTCCCCAAGAAACTTGATTCCTCAGGCAAACAAAAATGGACAGTAGTCATAGATTATCGTAAATTGAATGAATCCACGGTAGATGATAAGTACCCGCTTCCCAATATTTCCGATCTTTTGGATCAGCTAGGCAAGTGCCAGTATTTTACAACCCTGGATCTGGCTTCAGGATTTCACCAGATCGAGATAGACCCTAAAGATATTCCAAAAACTGCTTTCTCTGTCGAGAACGGACACTACGAATTTATAAGAATGCCCTTTGGTCTTAAAAACGCCCCGTCCACTTTCCAGAGAGTAATGGACAACATCCTTCTAGGCATTCTCAATGAACGTTGTCTCGTCTATATGGACGACATTATTGTGTATTCACCCACAATCCATGACCACATCACACGCTTACGAGAAGTTTTTAAACGTCTTCGAAAAGCAAACCTCAAAATACAACCTGACAAATGTGAGTTCCTGAGAAAAGAGGTAGCATACCTTGGTCACCTAATCACTCAGGACGGAGTTAAACCTAATCCCACTAAAATCGATTGTATACAGAAATTTCCAGAACCAAACAATTCAAAAGACATAAAATCCTTTCTGGGTTTAGCTGGTTATTATCGTAGGTTTATTCCAAACTGCGAAAATATCAAAGCCCCTTACCAGATTGTTGAAAAAAGATATCAAATTTGATTTCGACTCAGATTGTCGTCAAGCTTTCGACGAACTAAAACAATTACTGACTTCTGACCCAATTCTCATCTATCCAAATTTCGATGAGCCTTTCCTACTAACAACGGATGCAAGCCATTTGCGATAGGCGCTGTACTTTCCCAAGGTCCCATTGGCAAAGACTTACCCATTGGTTATGCCTCAAGAACATTATGTAAAGCCGAAACCAATTACTCGACAATAGAGAGAGAACTACTTGCAATTGTATGGGCCGTGAAATATTTTCGTCCATATTTATTTGGAAGAAAGTTCATTCTAGTCACAGATCATCGTCCCCTTACTTGGTTACTTTCTATTAAAGACCCAGGTAGTAGATTAGCACGATGGCGGCTAAAACTAGGAGAATATCAGTACGAAATAATTTATAAACCGGGAAAAATTAATAAAAACGCTGATGCTTTATCTCGAATAAAAGTAAATCATTTCCAAGAATGCGCAAAGCTTCAAACAAAAATATCTGTTTTTGCATCGAATGAACACAAGAATACAATAAATTCGTAAGCCTTTACGAAACCAGATCCCTGATCGATTATTCTAAAATCGAAACAACCAACGACCAGCTGTTGGATAAGTCACACAAAAATATTATAACATTCTTTCGACAAAATAAATTAGAAGAACTACATCATAAGATTCTTGACGATATTTTCGAGGAAAACATGGAATTTAATCCAAAACAAATAAATATTTTCTCCAGTAAATCAACAAAAAATCGTAAATATTTCATCATTCCTCTCCCGTTTAACCCAGAAACTGTCACACAACTTCTCTTTTACATTCTCTATACCGGTCAAGACGAACTTGACATCTCTTGTACCTATTTCGTGGAAAACACACTCGAACTTCCTATCCTTGAAATATTTTCGTATATTTTTGAGGACAAAAATATAAAATTAAGTATCTGCCAAAACATCACAACAACCCCTAATGAAGACGAAATACCTCAGATCTTAGATCATTACCATCGCGGAAAAACCAACTTACATCGCGGAATTAACGAGACGTTAAGACGCATAAAAGAAAAATACAATTGGCCAGGCATAATAAAAGCCGTAGAAAACTTTATTAAAAGTTGCGAAACTTGCCAAAAAGTAAAAATCTGTCGTAAAAATCTAAGCAGTCCCCTAGTCGTAACAGAAACGCCCAAAACACCTTTTGAAAGAATAAACATAGACATATTTGAATACCCAACTCGAAATTCCGCCCTAACAGTACGTGACGAACTAACAAAATTAACACAAGCTTACCCTATAGAGGATAAGACAGCAAAATCTGTTGTTAATACACTTCTTGTATTTTTTCAACATTATGGAACTCCGTTACGTATACATTGTGACTATGGCCGAGAATTCAAAAACACCTTAATGAATGACCTCTGTGAGCTTTACGATATCAAACTAACTTTCTCTAGCGTAGGACACCCTCAATCAAACGGCTCTGTTGAGAGATTTCACGCGACACTTAGTGAAATGATACGAGCTAATCAAACTGAAAACCCTGACGAACACCCGTTTAATGTTCTTCCTAATGCAACTATATGTTATAACAATACCAAAAACAAAACGCACGGTTTCATGCCTTACGAACTTATTTTTGGACACACCTCATCTAGACCACCCGAAATCCTATATAATGAAAAACGTCTTATTTCCAAATATATGCAAGATCTAAACAATCGCATGCAATACCTTTATAAAACAGCCCGAGCCAGAACATGTCAACAAAAAGAAAAAGCCAAAGAGCGCTTCGACCAAAATGTTTCTGCTCACCCCTATGAATATAATGTAGGAGATAAGGTATACATTAAAGAATCGCAAATCAAGGACAAAAGCCAAAATAAATTTAACGGTCCATTCGAAATAATCGAAATTTTACAAAATTCAGCAATTCTGATAAACCCCGAATCTAAACAAAAATCTAAAATAAATTTTGACAGACTGAAACCATACTATGAGTAATTTTTCTCTTCTAGGTTCTTGGCACTTTCAACAGCCACTCAGTCCCAATACACTCTAACACCAATAAACAACACCTTAGGAATTTTCTTTCATGAAGAAGCGACCGTAAAAATCTCAAATGATAAATGGACCCTCCTTGTTTACAAAGACCTCGGACCAATCAAAGAAACAATTAGTAATAATGACAAAATATTAGAAAGCTTATTAAACACTATAGACGAAGACGTACCGCGAATGAAAGCCTTTAAGCCGCAAGTTCAAACTCATGTTAGTCTCCTTAAACAAATATCAAACGCCGTTAACCAAAAGTACACTGAAATAATGGCCGACACTAAAAAGTACATTTTTAGAGAAAAACGTGGTATTCTTAATGGTATTGGAACCATTTGGAAATCAATAACTGGTAATCTTGTTAAGTTAACCCACAATGAATACCAAATAGAAAATCTTTTGAAAAATCAAATATCTGTAACTACCTCTGTTATCAAAAGCTTTAACGAAACCATTCTAAAACTTCAAATTGACGAGGAAATCTTTAATAACGATATTAAAGAAATTCGCGAATCAATTATGGATATTTCCGATCATCTCAAATTTTATCAATCACAACTCGATATCCTAGACTTGTGCGAATCACTAACAGAAAGCTATTCATTTATCGAAAATACTTTGAACGATGCTATAAACGCTGTTACATTTGCACGTTTAAAAATTTTGCACAGTTCAATCATTACTCCATACGATTTAGTAGACTCATTAAAGCATATATCGCAGTCATTACAGAAGAATAATCTTCCCTTGCCGATATATTATTCAAGCGTAGCTCAATACCTCGACATAATAGAATTAAAGGCATATCAATTAGATACTAGAATAATTTTTGTACTAGAAATACCTTTAGTCGAACCTGAAAAATACACTTTCTATCACTTATATCCTATACCGATTCTGGATAATCGAACAGGCCTTCATCACATTTTGTCAATAACTAATAAACTAATTGCGCGAAATGATGATTCTTTACTTTATACAACCATCCGCAATATGAAGTCCTGCAAACCACTAGGCAACCGTATGTTCATCTGTTCCAACATCCTGCCATATCCAATTGATACTGATGCAGTCTGCGAGGCTCAGCTTCTGAAGAGACTTGATCATCTACCCAGAACATGCCAAGTTTTAGTCATTCTTGCCAAAGACTATAACATTCAAGAAATCAGTCAGAATTTATGGTTGATAGCTGTTGCAGACCCTCTGCCCGTCACAATAAAATGTGGATCCAGAGATATAGAGACTCAGATCATCAACACAAATACTTTGATGAAACTTCAACCCGAGTGTAGTGCCTTCGTTGGGAGTACAAGAATTCGTGCCCCGAAATCAGTTGATGTTTACGACAACGTAACCTACAATTACCATCCAGTCAACATCCCTTTTGACTGCTGTAACCATATGCCAGAGAATATTCACTTACCAGATTTGAAGCCTCTGAAGCTAAACAAAATAGATGTAGAGGACCTGAACATAGCCCAGCACAAGCTAAATCAGTATGCCGATCAGCTGGATCAATTGGTAAATCAGCCGTTCGTGAAAAAACACATAAGTTGGTTCACGATTCTTACAATAACACTCATTATCACACTGATTGCCTTATACATCTTTTGCAAATGTCGAAGACGAACACGTAACATCAAGATTGGAGTAGCCACTAGCAACGATGACAATCCACCCTCTCCACCTAAAAGAGGATCTAACGTTATACAATGGAGAAGAATAATTCCCAGAAGGAGACCGAGCATCCGCCTTGGCGACCCGATTGAAGAAAGTGAAGAGATTGAACTCAACCTCAATAAGCAGAGGACCTGAAAGTTGTCACCATGCGTCAACTTTCATCTTAATGGGGGAGTTGTTATATCCTTTCTCACGAGCAATGTCACCTTCAAGTATGATGCCCTTGGTTCCCACCGTATCGGATGTCGGTTATCTCAAGGAGACGGCGAGTACCGAGACGCCTCGTCAGCAGAATCTGCCCAGCAAGCAAGTTCCCACTGACGCAGCATTCGTCTTTCATATAAATAGTGTAAATTGTAAATAAAATCATGATTCGTTTTTAAGCTTCTTAAAGCTAGTTTAATTTTGATTTTGTAAATAAAAATATTTTTTAAAAAAAGTGAATTTTAAGTCGAGTGATATAACATATATATATATATATTAGTTTTTATTAAAAACATCATTTTTCATTTTAATAACTCACCCTTTAAGTTACGCTCCGTGGCTGCAATTTTACGAATATAAATAATAAAAATCTGTAAATTTTGTTTACCCGGGAATTCCCTCATTATTATATTTTTCCAGTTGTTGGGAATAGTGAACTATGTCTCAGTTTAGTCCAGTACACAGTCACAGTATATATATACATATACAGTGTGTATCAGCCAAATGGAATAAATTCGATAATAAATAAATGGGGGCCGAAGAAGTGATAAAAATCCAAGTACAGGACTCCTCTTCAATTGAATTAAAAGCAGGTATTGCTAACATTAAGAGCAACCTAACTTGTGTAACTGACTTGGTAAAGGAGTTATAGTCCAAATATGAAAGCCAACATAAGTGTAAGCATATCAAAAATACATACCCTACCACCATACCCTTGCCTACACCAACTATGGAAACTACCTGCTCCACCGCCTCTACACAAACTGAGGTAACACCTACGGATATTCCCAGTACTACTGAAGGCTCCAGCAAGCTGGCTTGTAATAATACACAACGGTGGCACTATGTAGTCGTAAGAAATCTTCCTGCAGGGTTTACGCCTAACAACATAGTTCACTACGTTAAGGAAAAGCTTGGGACTACAGAGTTTATTCGATGCTACCACCTAATCAATCATATCTCAAATATTGATTTTAAAATTGGAACTCAGTCAAAAAAGTCAGCTGAAAAGCTTTTAGACAGCAATCTATGGCCACATGGCGTAGTAATAAAACGGTCAGCTGTATCCGAACTTACAGAAAAATCTACACCGAACCTCCCACCTCCCTCCACACCGAAAAAACTGCCCACCAACTCAAGCTCCGTCAGTTCACTGGTTGTCTCCTCTCCAATTTCTCAAAAGGGCACTATAATATCTTCTGACAAAGAGGCCATTGCTGCCTGCAAAGCAAATGTCTTGTTGAGCGACAACTGCTACAGTCTTTCCAAGAAAGCTCCTACTGACCAAGAACCTATTTTTGATCCAATGTCTCCCCCAACAGTGAAGCTTACGCGAACCGAAAAAAGTTCTGATAACCGTTTCCTCATGTCTAGACTAAGAGAACCAGCCATTTTAAAGGCCTTCAAGTTATATCTCGCCTTCCTGCACGACCAACCTGCGCCAATTCACTTTGAAGGGTTTACAAATACAAGCACCAGGCTGTTTTTGGCTTCTGAAGGCATTCCTATAGATTATAGAACCCTACATAAGATATATTTCGATTTTCATGCTGCTTACGGATTTAACGCAGCAGAAGTGGAAGCGGATCTTGCAGCCTATGGATCCTACATATCTTCGGAGAGATCGATTCATCTTCAGAGGACCAGAGAATGCCATAAAAACTATTTTACCAGCAATTCTCCCAAAAAAAATTTTAGAAAACACGACGTGTCCTGAGGAACTAGATTCCTCAAAACTTCCTGTTGTTACTAGTCTTAATATGGTTCTAATTAATATTGCTTCTCTAAGAAATAAAACTGACGAGTTGTATCTATTTCTGGAAGAATTGGAGTTCCCCCAACTTGTTGCAATTACTGAGCACTGGCTGAATCTAAACGAACCCTTTTATATTGAGAGGTATACCACAGTAGCTAGATATGACAGAAAAAACTCAGCTCATGGGGGAACACTGATTCTATCCCTAAATGGAGATTTCATGTCGGTATCTAAATATGATCATTTGTTAGCGGATAGCTCTTTTGAATTCTCTATAGTATATAATCAAAACCTTGATCTTTATGTAATTTGTATTTATAGATCACCAAACTCTGATGTACAATCATTTTTAAATAGCCTGGTAAGTTTGCTAGACTGCCTACCGATTAAAGGTAAAAAAATTCTATGCGGGGACTTTAATATTGACTATGCTACTGTTTGTGCCATCCAGAAATATCTAATTTCTATATTCGACTCTTTCGGTCTTTCATTGCATGTATCCTCGCCAACTAGAATTTCAAAAAACTCTTCTTCTATCATCGATTACCTGGCGTCTGATTTTTCTCCATCAGAGGTGCAATCACAGGTCTATAACTCAGGTCTTTCCGATCACGAGGCGGTAATTTCCAGGTTTAGTTTACCTATTAGGCCCTTACCAAGATCTCGCCATCGGGGCAGAATTTTCTCGGCCGCAAATTTCTCAGTATTTCATAATATTTGCTTTAACACCAATTGGAATTTTGAATCTGATAATGTCAACACAAACTTCAGAACTTTTTTAAATAAAACTTTAAGTGCTTTTAACAAGGCCTTTCCGCTTAAGAATATCAAACCTAAGCGGCATAAACCGTGGACCACGAAAGGAATACGAATTTCTGCTAAAAATATGCGCTCGCTCTCATATATAAAAAAATTCACCGACTCCTTTCTTATTCTCGACTATATCTCTAATTATAGGAGGATCTACACTACTCTTATTAAGTCAGCAAAAAAATTACACTACCGAAAACGTCTAACAAACTCTAATAACGTTTCAAAAGAAACCTGGTCCATCATCAATAACCTCAGAAACAAACAAACCCTGTGACTCAGACCTTGCCAGGGGCTAATGATCTAAATGATTATTTTATTAATGTAAGCAAAAATGTTTTTTCTTTCGTTTCTCCCTCCTTCAAAAAATTTAGCTGATAGCTTTTTCTTAAGTCCCGTTAGCAACACTGAACTATTGAAGGTAATACATAATATCAAAAGTAAATCTTCGTGTAGCACTGATGGCCTATCAATTAGAATATTCCTGAACTTGCCACTCCCAGTCATAGAGGCCCTTACAACATTAATAAATGAGTCCTTTATAAAAGGTGTATTCCCTGATTGCCTTAAAACAGCTATAATTATTCCACTTCATAAAGGCGGCGAAAAAACTAACTCTTGCAATTATCGCCCAATTGCACTACTACCAGTGCTATCAAAAATTATCGAAAGGCTACTGAAGAACCGTCTTATGCCATTTCTCCTGAAACATCAGATAATATCCCCGGAGCAGTTCGGATTTCTACCCAACAAGTGCACCAATGACGCCATGTTCACGTTGCTTAGTCTACTTATCTCTCAATAACAACCACCCAACTGCCTCAGTTTTTTGTGACTATGCGAAAGCCTTTGATTGTGTTAGTCATGAAATTCTGATAAACAAACTAAATTTTTATGGAATTCGTGGTACTTCTTTAAATTGGTTCAAATCTTATCTTGGAAAAAGGCAACAACTTGTAAGGGCTAATGGTTCCGATTCTGATTGTAAGTTGATTACAAGTGGAGTCCCTCAAGGTTCAGTCTTGGGACCTATTCTTTTTTTGTTATACATTAATGATATCACGAACCTTAAAATTAATGGAAGAATCTCCTTTTTGCTGATGACACAAGCATAACATGGAGTGATTTTGATACAACGTCTTTACACTCTAGTATCTCCAAAGACTTGGTTATAATTAAGGCTTGGTCCGATTCCAATATGCTTTGTTTTAACGTCGATAAAACGGTGGCGTTATCTTATAAGGGAACTTTACAACCACTTCAGGTACATAACAGCAATATTGAATACGTAGAGTCGGTTAAATTCCTGGGTTTAAATATAAATAGCAACCTAAAATGGTCTAATCATATTGACACCTTAACTAAAAAACTTTCTACCGCCTGCTTCGCCATTCGATCAGTTTCGAAAGAACTAGACGTTCCTTCTGCCAGACTTACTTATTTCTCTTTATTTGAATCCCACCTCCGCTATGGCCTTCCCTTTTGGGGCTGCTGTACCACCGAGCAATTTCGTAGTATTTTTATGCTTCAAAAGAGAGCCATTCGTTATTTGTTTGGTCTAAATAATAGAGCTCACTGCCAATACTATTTCAAAAAACATGAAATATTAACACTTCCTGCATTATTTGTTTTGGAAACGGTATGTTTGCTGAGAAAACATATAAACACCCTCCCAGAAAGGCCACAACATGTATACCCTACCAGAAACTCTAGGCATGATATTTATCTTCCCATTCCTTCCACAGAATTAATAAAAAAATCAATTATTTACCACGCCATAAAACTTTACAACAATCTGCCAGTACATTTAAAATCTATCCCTATGCTTGCACAATTTCGAAAAAACACCAAAGCATACCTCATTGAGAGACCATTTTACAGCGTTAATGATTTTTTTTTCAGTGAGTAAGTCTCTTTAAATTGTCACTAATCTCGCTTGTTTACTTAAATCTTTTGTGAGTCATGTCCTAACTCGTAGCATAGAATTTTGTAAATCATTATATAGGGAAAAGAACTGTCGAACATTCACTTAAAACTTAATTATTTTTGTTAGGTATTGGATTAAAAACAATTTAATTCTTTTTGTATACTACATTCTACACTAGTTCAATATACCTTCTGTTTAACATCACAATTATTTGTATAACTATAATAACATAGAGTTTAAGGTCGCATAGTTGCAATTTTGATTTCAATGTCATCGAAATTATTCACCTCGTACATGTGTGTTTGTTTACTTTTATAAGGTTATCATGATTCATTTACTGTTTGCAATGTTATGTTATATTCTAACGTGTGTTTTACGATTTGGTAAATTGATAATTTACATTTTTAAAAAAAAAGCACTGACCTGTCGAAATTATTTTCGATTAATGTTTTGATATGTCTTATTTTTAGGTATATTTTGCTTTGTCCATAAAATTGTAAAATTTTTCTGCGGCAATAAAGCATACTTTTGTTTGTTTGTTTGTTTGTTTGCGTGTTCGGAAAAACGCTTGGACCCGTCGATTGGTATTTTTAGTTGCTCATTTTCTCCAATAAAAACTTTTTATACAGGGTGTGTCCTGTAACAGTGGTCAATGCCAACTTTCTTATTTCAAGCAACACCCCGGATATTATTTAATTTTTGGATTCTTTAGGAGATTCTAAACATATTTTATGTTCAATGTCCTATACCTATCTTCAACTATTTCGGCAATATTAAGTGTTTTCAAATTTATTGCAAAAATTAAGATTAAAAAAATAAAATTATTTATTTCTTCATAATGTATAAACAAAAGTAAAAAGTTAATTTAGGAACTGATGAATATGCTCGCCGCGAACGTCTTGGTAAATTCCTAATCCTTAATAGAAATTTCTTCTAACGTTATTTAGCATCTCAGGCGTGACCGATCTAATCGCAAGCGTTATTCGTCTTCTTAAGTCAGCTAAGTCGAGGGGTTTAGTTTTGTATACAACATTTTTAATATGTCCCCATAAGAAAAAGTCTAATGGCGTCAGATCAGGGGATCGCGCTGGCCATTCTATCGATCCTCGTCTCCCTATCCACCGATTTGGAAATATTCCGTTGAGGTACTGCCGGACATTAATTTGGTAATGGGGCGGTGCTCCATCTTGCTGAAACCATATCATATTCGCTGAAACTTGTGGGTTTGCTGGATCCGGATACAAATTTGTCAAAGTTGGCACGACATTATTTTGGAGCAGTGCTAAATAATTATCGCCATTCAAATTGCCGTCAATGAAAAAGGGGCCTATGATATGATCCCTAACAATTCCTGCCCAAACATTAACCTTTTCAGGATATTGAGTATGTTCTTCGCTGATCCAGTGAGGATTTTCCCTAGACCAATAGCGGCAATTTTGACGATTTACATGACCGCGAAGTGTAAAGGTGCACTCATCCGAAAACAAAACATGTTCTAATTGAATAACATTGTTATGTAACATAGCCATCATTTGTTCACAAAAATAAGTTCTCCTATCATAATCGTCTTCCATGAGCTCCTGAGTTGGTATCACTTTATAGGGATGCATTTTATTTTCTTTTAATGTTCGAATAATCGACGAATGGCTAATATCGAACATTTCGGCGGCTTGTCGACTAGAAATATGTGGGTTTTCCTCAAACTCAAACATAGTATCCAATTTAGTATCATCAATTATTGAATTGGCAGCTGCTTTTTTTATCTGCCTCACATGTCCAAGTTCGCGAAA
>JAUTXW010004167.1:0-70000 GCA_030620095.1 Kuschelorhynchus macadamiae | reverse complement strand
TATATATATATATATATATATATATATATATATATATATATATATATATATATATATATATATATATATATATATATATATATATATATATATATATATATATATATATATATATATATATATATATATATATATATATATATATATATATATATATATATATATATATATATATATATATATATATATATATATATATATATATATATATATATATATATATATATATATATATATATATATATATATATATATATATATATATATATATATATATATATATATATATATATATATATATATATATATATATATATATATATATATATATATATATATATATATATATATATATATATATATATATATATATATATATATATATATATATATATATATATATATATATATATATATATATATATATATATATATATATATATATATATATATATATATATATATATATATATATATATATATATATATATATATATATATATATATATATATATATATATATATATATATATATATATATATATATATATATATATATATGTATATATATATATATATGTATATATATATATATATGTATATATATATATATATATATATATATATATATATATATATATATATATATATATATATATATATATATATATATATATATATATATATATATATGTATATATATATATATATATATATATATATATATATATATATATATATATATATATATATATATATATATATATATATATATATATATATATATATATATATATATATATATATATATATATATATATATATATATATATATATATATATATATATATATATATATATATATATATATATATATATATATATATATATATATATATATATATATATATATATATATATATATATATATATATATATATATATATATATATATATATATATATATATATATATATATATATATATATATATATATATATATATATATATATATATATATATATATATATATATATATATATATATATATATATATATATATATATATATATATATATATATATATATATATATATATATATATATATATATATATATATATATATATATATATATATATATATATATATATATATATATATATATATATATATATATATATATATATATATATATATATATATATATATATATATATATATATATATATATATATATATATATATATATATATATATATATATATATATATATATATATATATATATATATATATATATATATATATATATATATATATATATATATATATATATATGCAGTTACCTTTTTAACGTTTAGGCTAATAAATGACAAATATGAACAAATTGATATGATAATGATATATAGAGAAGCTAGAAAAAATCGCATTATACGTACAACGATTTCCGAATCGCCGATATTCATCAGTGTCATACTTGTTTGGAAAAGTATTTAAAATCGGAAGAGAAACCGCCAGGCGAGAATTTCATAGTTAGTTAAGCGGCTGAAATTAATACACTGGCTTGTATAGCAATCTATCTACTAGATTAATGTGACAAATAAGCAGTGAAATTGGAATTGGCCGCCAAAGTGCAAGAAAAATTTTGCGTAAGCATGGCTTTAAATCATTCAAATACCAAATCCATCACTACTTATATTAAGCGGATTATCAGAGAAGACTGGAATTTTACAACTGGTATTTTGATATGCAACAAAGACAGCCCGATTTCCGGACAGTAATTCTTTTTTCAGATGAATCCCGATTTACCAATATGTTTAACCGCAATAACACCAGGTACTGGGCTACTGAAAATCCGCTCTTGGCGAGGGAAGGGGCATTCCAAGAAAGATTTGGTGTTAACGTCTGGTTTGGAGTACTAGGAACTCGAAAAATAGGCCCAATTTTTTTCGATGAGCTCCTGGATGCAGAACATTATTTGCAATTCCTCCAAAATGCAATAGAGGATTTTATGGACAATTTAGCCATTGTATATTACAATCAAGTATATTTTCAGTAAGATGGGGCAACTGCACACAATTCCAGAGTAGTGACTAACTACCTGGGAGAAAAATTCGTCGACAATTGGATAGGTAAAAATGGGCCAGCCAGATGACCTCACCCCATTAGATTTTTCATATTGGGGCTACATTAAACAAAAGGTTTACAAAACACCATAGAAAATCGTGCAGACCTTTTTAATCGAATTACAAGGGCGATAGAAGAAATAACTCCAAGACAGATGGAAAACATTTTACAAGAGTTTTTAGAATTCATATGTGCCATGAAGTTAATGGACAACGTTTTGAACACCTTGTCTATGGATGACAGCTTTAGTTCTATTTCGTGTTTTTCCTTGAGTTAAGAGGATTTAATTAATATTATTTAAATTAGTGTTTTGTGGCGTAATGACAGTTGAAGCTACTCAATAGTGTCTTTAATAAATACCCATTTAAATAGACTGGCAATATTTCTTCAATAAACATAAAAAAACAGTCATTTTTAAATAACTTTTTGTAAGTAAGTTTATTTATATTTATAAGGTTAACGAATCTTTCGTTTTTACTCAATTTAAATTGCTGTCACCTACAAAATATGCTTAGCCTTACAGATAACATGTCATAGGCATTTTATTTCTTTTTTCTATGTTAAGAACTCAATTTAGTATCATGTGAATTTCAAAAACTCAGTGCTTCCTTAGTACCTATATTTGATGACCGCAAAACATTAAATACACTATTTGCAAAAACAGTTTTGAGCAGTATGTTTGCAAATTTTAATAGCTTGTTTTTTTTTATTCGTACGTTGAGCAAAACAATAATTTTGAACTAAAGTACCCACTTTCAAAATTAGAAGGCGAATAAAAGAATGGCTGCTGTGGTGTTTCTTTATTTTACAACCACTATTTAATATTTGTCATTTATCAGCCTAAGTGTTAAAGAGGTAATTGTACAGTGCAATTGGAAATATCTCGAAAAGTACTTGATAGAGGTATAAGGCATTATACACAAAAGTATTTAAAATTGTTTGAAGATTTCGATGTTGAGTAGGTTTATAGGTCGTCCCATTAAAATAAAATAGAAAATGTCGTTTGAAAGTTATTTTTCACTACGTTTCCGGGTAAACCGGAATTATCCTAATTGTCACGTAAATGCAATGAGTTGCATAAAAAACACTATTTACAGTATTAAATTGGAACTATCTTTATTTTTCCAAAAAACGGAATTATTTATTACATTTTTTAAAGTTTTATTCGTTATTTTCTCGAAAGCTATCAGGAATTGACATAGGGTATGAGGCATGTTTTATGTTTAGAATTTAGAGTGGAATTCATACAGGGTGTTCCATTTAAAATATGAAAGTTGATAGCATTTCCGGTTAAACCGGAAACGACAGTCAGTTGTTTATACAGTGTAAATCTTCCTTATAAGTAATCATATATCACTGTAAAATTTCATGTTAATAGTACTTATCTTAAAAAAGTTACAGTGTATATGTATATGTATATATATATATATATATATATATATATATATATATATGTATATATATATATATATATATTATATGTATATATATATATATATATATATATATATATATATTATATGTATATATATAATAAATATGTGGTCAAAAATTATGGGTCATATGGCGTCGACATGGTAACATTTTGTTAAAAATCCATTATGGAGGAATAAAATTGCGGCCTAGTAAACCGTTAAAAAATTATTACTAAGAATGTTTTTTGATTTACTTCAAATTTGGCACAAAAATCAAGTGTGACATGGGAATAAACTGTAAAATTTTGGTAAAAATCCAAGATAGTGAAATAAACTGGCAGCCTAATAAATTGTTTAAAAAAATGAGTCTGGAAAAACTAATTCGATTGATCTCAAATTGGGCGGAGAAATTAGGTGTAATAAGGAGATCAATTGGTAAAATTTTGTTTCGAATCCAGACGGAAAACTATAGTGACCAAACAAAATGTTTTAAAAAAAATAAGTGTAAAAAACCTTATTCAATTGATTTAAAATGTACATTAGATGTGATATGGGGATAAACTGGTAAAATGTTTATACAAATTCAACATGGGGCAACAAAATAGCGGCCTAATACAATTTTAAAAAATCTGTGTAAAAAACCAATTTTTCAGTTTGGAATTTGGAAACTGGTAAACTATTGGTACACATCTAATATGGTCAAACAAAATCGCGGCCTAGTAAAATGTTCGAAAAAAGAATATAAACAAATCAGTGTATTTCCTTTACCAGGAACTTCCCTTGTTATTAATCCTTGATTTTATAAGAAGTAATAAAATATGATCATATTTATTTTCGCATATAGTCTTTTTATAGTAAGGTATATAAGTTGTGTTATCTTTTGCTTTTCTAGACAAAAGATTCCTTCAGTGTAATTGGGTAAAACCAATCTGTAAAGACATTTAACAGAAAATTCCCCTCTGAATCCTTCCTTTTTGTCTACAAAAAGGAAAGAAAACAAAGTGTATGTGTTTTTTACATTTAAGTTAATGTTAGTTTTTCTTAGCTGGCATCTATTTATGTTAATTGACTTTTTTTATATTATTTTAAATTAATTCTAGTTGTCTCTCTTTATTTGTGGAAAATTTATTTTATGTTAACTAAAAGCTGGCTTTCTCGTGTCCTATTTCATTTTAATGTACATTTTGTGACAAACATTTATTGAAACTGCCCCTTTAGTATATTGTATTTTTTTTTCAGATTTGTCAATGAGTTTAACTTTTGACAATAAAGCCTGTTTTGAATTTGAATATAACTCTGTGTGGAATTAAATAGTGTTATACTTCACTATTTCTAATAAAAGGAAATATTTATAATAAGAGAAATTCCAGGTAAAGGAAATTTACCCATTTTTTTTAATAGTAGGTGTTACACAGATATTCAAATCATGCTGCATTTGATACAAAAAGCCAGAACATTTTTTAACTGTTTGGTAAACAACTTTTTAACTTAGTTTGTGGGTAAATAATTTTATTTAAAATATTTTTTGGTTTCTTAGTTATTTTCTTTACCTGTAATATTTGACTGACTGATTTTTTTTAAAAATGTGTCCGCAGTACTCACTGCCATGATAATTCCAAGGATTATATGCGAAATGTTTAGAAGGTGTGTTACTTCCCTTGTATTGTAATTGTGAAAAAATCACCCTTCCAGGTTTTTACAGATCTTCACACGTTTTAGGGTCCCTAGGTGCCAAAAAATATGTTTTCTCAATTCCGTCGATCTGTGTTTGTCTGTCTGTTCGGGGTATAAGTAAAAAACTACTTATCCGATTGTCTTCAAATTTGCTTTGGCAAACATTTTTTTCCAGATGATAATAAGAATCCGTTATCAATGTCATTTAAAAGTTAAATACTGAGGTCTTGCACATAAGGGTTGTATCTCAATTATCAGAATGAGAAAGTTGTACTAGCAGTATTCCACAACCTCAGTTGTTATGATGGACATCTAGTGCTAAAGGCATTAGCTGAGATAGATGGAATTATAGATGTTTTATCTGTAAACAAGAAGAAATATATTTCTTTTCTCAAAATATAATCTTATGTCAACATGTACAAAAAGTGTAGAGTATTTTTGACTGTAAAACGTTACAAGACGATCCATGTTTGTAATTTAAAACCAAACATATTTTTTGAAACGCAACAATAACAAAACAGTTTTACCTACCACATCTTATTAACTGCAACAATAATAAAACAATTTTATCCAACACATCTTATTAAACGCAACAATAATAAACAAATAATTAAAACAGAACCTAAAATTACTACTATTCAATTAAGTGTTGAAAGTGTTTGACATTTACTTCTAGGCACGTGTACAGTCTATCGTGAAATTTTTCACAAACATTGTGGAATATTTCAGGTGTAATTGAGGCAGATGACTGTATTATTCTCTGGCGTAAAGCATTTATTAAGTCCGGCTGTGTAATATTCACCTTCGATTTAACATATCCCTACAAAAATTTTCGTCGATTCGAAAGTGTAAAAGCCGAAATAATTAAATTAAAACTAAAATATATATTTTTTTAAGGATTCCGAAAGTTTTGACATGGCGCCATTTTGTTTCGGAAAATGACAGCAACTTCAAACTTTGAGAATACAGGTGAAAAGACTTTTTAAATATGGTTATTACTCGAACCCCTTTTCTATTTATTTTTTTTTTCAAAATGGCGCCTAGCTTTCAGTTTGACATTTTTATCTGCCATTTCTTTCTTAAAATTTGATTTATATTGTTTTACTAAAGTCTTTAAATTTTTATGGAAATGTACCAAACGATTCAAAAGTTAAGGAGGGGTGGGGGTGCTGACTTTAGACACGATCGGTATAATATTCCACACGTTAACCAAAAGATTCTTGGAATGATTTAAGATGACAATGGACGAATTATGACTCATTTCGTTAGTCTGGGTCAAAAGTGTATGAAATTAAATTGCATTATATATCTGAATAACTGAAATTGAGAGGTTGCAATTGAAAGATGAAGTAAAACGCAAGGAGAAATCAGAAAATATTTTAAAAACAAAGGGTGCTATCAAAAAGATAAAGGGAGGCAAACATATCGTAAAAAATAAAAAATAACGTTTGAAGATTATCTAGACTGTCTAGAATCTTCAATTCGACAAACAAAAGTAAGTCTCAACCCCCATGATGTTGTTATCGTCTATTTGCCTTGAGGCTATTTTAAAGATGATTAAGAATAGAATAAAAATAAACGTGATTAAAAGAGCAAAATAAAATCTATTGTCTTTTAGTAATGTTATTAAACATAGCTATATCACTTATATAAATAATCTAGAAGAGATAGGTAGGTGCAGTAGTAATAGACAAATCTTTCTAGTAAAAATTCTGAAATAATGTAGAGATCTTTGAATAAAAATTAAAATAAACTACTAGTTTGTTTTATTTCTTAACATATCAGTAAAAAACGTGTAGCTTCTATGTTTTCAATAGTTAAATATTTTTAATTAATCAGTTAAATAAAAAAAACGTCGAAATAATTAATCAACCTTAATAACAAACCTATTTTAATTTATCTGATATAGGAAAGCAATATTATGGAAGCGCACCCGATTTTAAATTATCTACATATATATTTTATATTTGATTTACTGCAGACATATATCTGTGTTAGATTCATTTTTCTTATATTTAAACAAAATATGTTACATAGTGAACAACATAACTACTGTATATAACACCCGGTATAATTTACGGATATTACGGTTCATGGGTTTTATAAACACTTGGTCTAATAATGGATCCTTTATTTTTTGTCCTAATAAAGAAAACAGCAAAATCACCGCAATCATCAATACTGAGTAGAAAATGCCACTTCCCTAAAATAGCAGCAAAAATGCAAATCGGAGCTTAAATTTTGGGGATTCATTTACATGTAAAAATGACGGTTGTTTATACCAAGGCCTGTATAGTTTTATCTAGTATTTTGTACAGACCCTTTAGAGACACCCTGTATATTGTTAAAATACTTTTACCACAAATTCGTAGAGTTTAGTAGTAAGCATTATATAGTATTTTATGTATACCTACTATGTAATGAGAGAAATTATGTGTGTCTTCTTTCCAGAATTGTGTTGTTTTTAGATATGCAGTAGGTAAAAACATACAGCAGCGAGATAAAAATTAATCTTTTTGGATCCTATAAAATTGGTCAAAATTTCCAATAATCCATTTTTTCATTACACTTATTGGCGAACCGAATGCTTTGAAGGTGGGAAAATTCATGATTTCGGCTTTTTAAGCCAAGGATGTAAAAAAATGATATTTGGAAAACATTTAAAATATTGTCAGTATAGCTTTAGACGCTACGCCTCTCATAGGGCAGGATACTTGCCTGCTTAATATTAACAGATTCTTATTCTTTGTTAAAAGAATTGAGCTAGCTTCATAGAAACATGTTGCCCAAAGAGTTA
The DNA here is from genome assembly GCA_030620095.1 of Kuschelorhynchus macadamiae. Classification (NCBI taxonomy): domain Eukaryota; kingdom Metazoa; phylum Arthropoda; class Insecta; order Coleoptera; family Curculionidae; genus Kuschelorhynchus; species Kuschelorhynchus macadamiae. Next base: position 61,986 of record JAUTXW010004167.1, on the reverse strand, counting down.
GCTTAAATTTTACTTTTGTATTTTTAATTGAGAGCCCAATGCTTTGTGATGTTAAGTTTATAAGGAGCGTTTAATCAGTTTCAAAATTCGATACTCACAGGCTCCAAATGTATCTAGCACGAACTCGATAAACCTTTTACAGAAAACAAATTTTCGTCACTATGCCTTTGTGAAAGTTTTATACCGCGTCGCAGTGCGGTTTTGCCGCTCGATAAGCCCTCAGCGCAAAGGGCAAAAGACAACGCGTATAGGCCTTATAGGATATAATCATTTACTTTGATCATATTTTAAAATGGAAATTTCTTTTAATAGTTAATAATTTTTGAGGCGAGCAAAAAAGAAACATAGGACATAGATCCGTGAACAAATCAGAATTTGTTTAGTGACTTCTGTTCTGTTAGGCGGAACGACGGATGAGAGGACTGAAAAACATGGATCATAAGATCTTTACGTTTTAGGATCCCTAGGTGTCAAAAAAACATGATTACTCAATTCCGTCTGTCTGTTTGTCTGTCTGTTCGCGGCATAACTATAAAACTATTTACCGATTTTGGTATAAAAGTAAAGGTCATATGGGAATGATCTGGTAACATTTTAGTAAAAATCCAATTTGGCTAAACAAAACGGCGGCCTAGTGAAATGGTAAAAAATGATTACTAAAAAACTACTTATCCAATTGTCACATAGAAAAGAACTGGTAATATTTTGGTACGAACCCAAGATGGCGGCCTAGTTATAATATTAAGAAAATCAGCCTTAAAAAACTACTTATTAGATAAGTTTCAAATTCTGTGCAAGCACTAACAGTTTTCTAGGGATAAACTAGTAAAATTGTCCTACTAATTCAAGATGGCGAAATAAAATGGCGGCCATATAAAATTTTTTAAAAATAAATATAAAAATTCTTAATTCAGTTGACAAATTTTGAACAAAAATTGAATGTGATATAGTGATAAACTGGTATCAATCCAACGTGACGGAATGAAATGGCGTCCTTAAAAAAATTAGTCTAAAAACTACTAATTCAGTTTATTTTAAATTATGCCCAAAAATCAGTGTAGCGTAGGTAGAAACTGGTAAAATTTTGGTACGAATAAAAATGTTTAAAAATACAGTATATGTATATCTGTTACTAAAATAAATGTGCGGAACTAAATTGGGTCATACTCTATTATTCCCTCGATTATTCCTAATAAAAGGAAATTTCCGGGTAAAGAAAATTTATCGATTTTTTTTTAGATGTCAGTATGAAATAGCTTTAGCGATTAGTCGATGTTCACTTTTAATGAACTTGACTGTTTAAGATGAAATTTTTGTTGATCCGACTTTAAAGACGCTTTTGAACTTAATTTTCGTTCAGTATTTAGATTAGTATTTTGGAAACGGTTAGAATTTTTAAAAACTGTTTTGTCTCCAAATATTGAGCTATTCCTCTTTGATTGTCTAGTTTCATTCTGATTTTAAAACAGTTTGTAGTTTGACTATTTTTAATTATTTTTATGATACAGCTTAATATCATAAAGTTTTCTAGAGTAGTAGTCGTTTAGGCATTTTTTGGTTTGGTTTCAAAATTTTTACTAGTTTTGCCACAAATATTTTAAGATTTTAGTTTAGAAGTCTGCTGCCTGTTTTGGTCTTTTAATAGTTAATCTTTTTTATTGGAATGAGGATTGCTCATTTTGAATAAGTCTGGAGATAATTATTTTTCATCATAAGTTTTGAATCCAGATAGTTAAAACAGATTAACATTAATTTTTCCCTTTGGGTGTTGGTATAATTTTATTATGATTTTAAAAGTTTTACACATTCTAAAACAGTTACCAATTTTAATAATTATTATTAGAATATAGCTTAGTATTTTAGAGTTATCTAGAGTAGTCGTTTAGAAATTTAGGTTTAGGTTTCAAAATTTTCATTTAGTTTTTTTGCTACAAATATTTTTTAGACGTCATAGCTCAAAGGTCGTGACAAAAAATTGCAAGAGTTTTGTAATGGCTCATATTTCAATATAATGTAGTATAGTATATATATATATATATATATATATATATATATATATATATATATATATATATATATATATATATATATATATATATATATATATATATATATATATATATATATATATATATAATATGTATAGGGTAAACATGAGTCAGGAGTAGTAGGGGCAAATGACGGCGGCGCGCTTTGAAATATGTCAAATTATTTCATTTACTAGAAGTGTTTCGTAATAGTTAAAAACTGGTGGTAAGCTTGTTTATAGTTCACAAAAACGTGAGAAAATGGTCGGACCACATAGTTGTGAAACGCTTCGAGTCAGCACGTCACGATATTGATGTAGGTAAAAGAGTTTTGTAATGGCTGAAAATTCGTTTACTACTTAATTATTGTATATAATTAAAGACAAAATAGTCAGATCTCAATTTAATGTAGGAGTCGCAGTCAGCAGTCGCTCGAAGTGCGGATTAGAGCAAACGCGGGTGCTCAGAGCCGCTGTAGTTATACAATGTTATAACGTGAGCCAAAGGCGGTCTCACTCATACCACTAGAATATTTCGCTACAATGATGCGGTCCCCTCGCACTCATTAACAACGTTTCTGGCAGATGTTTTAAGACATTTTATGCATTTTCGTGGAAACGTATTTGTTATATATATCTGTAATTATCAAACAGTATTTGAATATTACAAACAACAATATATTCATTGTTAATTTATTTTACTATAAGTTTATATTAAAATGTAAATGTACGTTTTAATTATTATAGAAAAATTATATAAATACAAATTGTTTTAATTATTAGATTATTAATTAAGTGAATGTATTTATTTAAAACAAAATTAATTGTAAGTATATCGTTACGCACCCCGTGCAGCATCTTGCGTTCGTTATTCGCATTTCGAGCGTGTGCTCACTCATTTGTTCCATTAAACTGGGGTCTAACTATTTTTTTCTTTTATTATATATAATAATTAAATAGTAAATAAATTTTCAGTCATTACAAAAGTCTTGTTTTGTCTTGCATTATTGCGAAAACTTATGCGACGTGCTGAATCGCTGCGTCCCGCAACTATGCGGTTTGACCACTTTCTCACGTTTTTTGTAGTATAAACAAGCTTAGTATCAATTTTCGACTATTACGAATCACTTCCTGTAGCTCATGTAATAATTTAGCATACTTCAAAGCGAGTTGCCGATATCCGCACTTCGAGCTACTGCTGACTGCGTCTGTTCCATAAACTGAGGTCTGACTGTTTTCCGAATTTTTTCACGAAAACAATACCTCCTTTTTACCTACTCCTTCGTCGCTTGAAAATAAAAAATTAAATATTTCCGCACCTAGAGAGTGAAAGCTAATTAAACAAGGAATGATATTTAAACAAATATTTAAACACTGCAAAATAATGATAGACTAACTAAACTAACAACAACATGAGTTTTAAGCCTAATGAGCTCGTAAAATCATCTTTCTGAACACTGTGCGGCGTCCTTAAAAATCGCACAACGCCATAAATGTTTTTATAATGTTCTATTGAGTACCTCTGCATGCACTTTTCTTAGTCCTTCGAAGAAACTCGTCCTTTTGGGCTTTTTCACTGATGTCACGCCCAGTGTTCGTGTCCATCTCGCGAGAATGGAAGAAGCCGCCGATCATGTTGAAAATTGTATTGCCTGTTGTAACTTAAGAAATTGTTAGGCTCTCTAAATTTCTTCACTTAACTTGTATTTAAAATTATACAACTCGGCTTCAACTTGTTGAAAATACCAAGTAAATTTAAATAAACATGTAAGCTTTCTATCCAGAAATTATATAAAATGTTGTGACTTTTGAACAGCTTAAATATCTAGAAATTTTAAATATACAAAGTGCACTTTAAAGACATCTAGAATTATACCAAGGCGATATAACTGTAGAATATGAGTAATACCTCTATCTAAAAAACTATCCAAAAATAAATATCAAGTGAATTAAAAAAAAGTAAGTCCTCTAATCTAAAAATTTCTCCAGTTAATATAGTTCTTGAAAAATAAAGAAGCTAAGCTCTTTGGAAATACGAAGTCACGAAAATTTTAGTGTATGAGTAAGACCACTATAAAAAAAAACTACGTTAAGATTGTTTTCTGAAAAAAATAATAAAAGTTAGACATCTAGAAGTTTTGGGCAAACTACTTGGAGGAAACTCGACCTTTCGGCATTTTCACGCCCAGTGTTCGTGTCCAGTCCGCGAGAATGGCAGAGGCCGGTGATCATGTTGAAAATATATTACAATAAAATATTTTTTTGAAAATTGAGTGTCTAGAAAACCTTCTAAAATATCAAGTGAATTTAGAAAAACGTCAGAACCTCTTTGAAAATCTCAAGTTACGAAAACTTTAGAATATGAGTAAGTAGATAAGTAGAAAGGCTCTCGAAAATACTATATTATAATTATATTTACACAGACTACAGAACTGAACACAACTTTGAGTAAATCCACGGGAAAATCCAATAGAGTTCCAAAAATTCACAAAAATACGTCTAAATCCCAAAATTTGCAAAATATGTAACCGTTTTTGGATCCGCGAGCGAAAACTGTAATAACGATAGTTTTAAATTTGAACAGAAAGAGTAGTGTCTACTGTACGGCGATTAGAAAATATTGGACAAAAAAATGAAGTAAGTTCTATTTGCCGCTGCGAAGAAATTGACGCTTGACAATAAACAATTATGGCGAGTTCAATGCTGCCTTGCCAAGTTAATTTAAAGTATTTTATGGACTTTTTTGCACGTTTTACTTTAGTGATTTAACATATTTAAGTTAAATTATGACACTCGACTGAATCTGCTGTTAGTGGCTTGTGAAACATTTTACATCTAATAGAATGTTAAAAAAATCAGTATTAAAAAACGACCTAATCAATTTCATTGTTCCTTACAAATTACGGCCTAATAAATGTTAAAAATATTAGTATCAAAAAACTACTAATTCAATTGACTTCAAATTTTGCAGAAAAAGTGAGGTCCAAGGATAAACTGGTAAATTTTGGTGCGAATCCTTAATGGCTAAAGATAATGGTGCCCTAGTAAAATGTTTAAAACATCGGTACAAAAATTTTAAATTAAATTTAAATTTAAAAAAATCGGTATATTTGCTTTACCCGGAACTTTCCTGGTAATATATAATTTCCTTTTTACTTATCTCGAAAGAGGGAAGTATTGTTATCATAAAAAATCACCCTCCGAGATTGTTTTAGGTCTTCACGTTTCGGAGTCCCTAGATGTCAAAAAACGCCGGTCTGCCTATCTGTCCGTCTGTTCGCGGCATAGTTAAAAAACTACTATTGTGATTGCCTTCAAATTTTGGTCAAAAATTAAGGGTCTTTTGGGGATGAAATTGTAACATTATGGAAAAAATCCAATATGGCGGAACAAAATGGTGGCCTAAAAGAAATGTTAAATAATTACTAAAAAACTACCTATCCAATTTACTTCAAATTTTGGACCAAAATCAAGCATTATCTAGATATGAACTGTTAAAATTTTGGTATGAATTCAAGGTGGCGAAACAGAATGGCGGCTTAATATAATATTTAAAAAATCAGCCCGAAAAAACTACTTATTAGATTGATTTCAAATATTGTGCAAGAATTAAGTCTGATATAGCGATGAACTGGTAAAATTATGGCACGAATTCGAGATGGCGAAACACAATGGTGGCCTAATAAAATATTTAAAAAACAACCTGATGAAACTTCTTACTAGATTTTCAAATTGTATACAAGAATTAAGGGTTATAGATATAAACTGGTAAAATTGAGGTACGAATTCAAGATATAGCGGTTAAATACAATTTTTCAAAAATCAACGTAAACAACTTTATTATTCAGTTGATTTTAAATTTTACCCAAAAATTAAATAGAGATACACTTTTAAAATGTCGTTACGAATTCAACATGGCTGTGAATAAGTAGAAATTTGTAAAATATTGGTACGAATCTTATAGGGTGGAACAAAATGGCGCTCAATAAAATTTTTTGAAGCAAAAAGCTATATTAGTGTTACTAAATGACTATGTGCGGAAGTAAATTGGGTCACACTTCACTATTCCTAATAAAGGGAAATATTCAATATGAGAGAAGTTCCGAGAAAAGGAAATCTACCAATTTTTTTTTACATCTAATATGCACGTGTAATTGTGTTATCTTGCCCTATTCATAACAAAAGAAAATATTTACTACGAGGGAATGTTTAGGTTTAAAAAACTTTCCTCGTAAATAATATTTCTTTTTGTTAAGGAGAAGGCAAGATAACACAATTACACTTACACATTCCATGATATAAAAGGGATTGATGTATTACGAGGAAAATTCCGGGTAAAGTGAATTTATCGAGCAAAACGGAAGAACAATAAATTAAGATTTATGGAAGATTTAGTTAAGCATCTTCGAGCAAATAAAAGTTGTTCTGAAAATGTTGACACGTAAAGTAAAAAATTCAGTAAAAATAAAATTCAAAAAGGTATACAAATGAAATGAAGAAATTTGCATTTACACTTAGTTTTTATTCGCCTTCAGCTTATGCATTTGTACGTAGTAAATTACATTTACCTCATAGTGCCACAGTAAGAAAGTGACTTCTTACTAATTTTGGCTTCATAGCCATACATAGTGCCATGATAAGAAAAGGGATAAAACATTGCAGATTTGTGGACTTTGCTGGCATTGGTAATGTTAATAAAGAGGAATTGGCGACTGAAGCTTTAGTTTTTCAGATTGTTTCATTTACTAAAAGGTTTAAGATTCCAATCGCTTACTTATTTGTAAACAAAATATCTGCGTTTTCACAACAACAGTTATTATTAGCAACAATTCAGAAGTTATTTGAATTAGGTATTAATGTCAGATCTGTAACCTATGATGGTTGTGCTACTAATACTAAAACATTAACGCAACCTATCACTAGATAATATAGCATGTAAAAACCCTTGTAATAATAGCAAGATTTTGTGTTTCTTAGATCCTTGTCATGTTTTAGAACTTTTAAGAAATGTCTCTGGGGAAATTTCCCTTTCATCTTCAAAAGGTGTTATTTCATTCACTTTGTAAAAAAATTCGTGCCATATTAATTTTCAACAAAAAAAAATCGGCAAATTTCTTTTACCTGGAACTTTCTTCGGTTTGAATCTTTCCTTTTATTAGGAACAGTGAAGTGTGACCCAATTTAGTTCCGCTTATAGTCATTTACTAACACATAAATACTCTCTTTTCAAACATTTTTATTGGGCGCTATTTTGTTGCACCATATTTGATTCGTCCCAAACATTGCCAACAATGCCACATTTGATTTTTGGGCATAATTCAAAATAAATTGAATAAGTTGTTTTTACACTGATTTTTTTAAGACCGACATTTGGTTTCGTCTTGTTGAATTCGTACCAGTTTATCTCTATATCGCATTTAATTTTTGCGCAAAAATTCTAGCTAATTGACTAAGAAATTGTTTGTACGATGCTTTTTTAAAAATTTTATTTGGACGCCATTATATTCTGCCATATATATTGAATTCATACCACAACTTTGCCAGTTTATCCCTCTATCACAATTAATGCTTGCACAAAATTTTCAATCAATCTAATAAGTAGTAGGCTGATTTTTTAAATATTTTATTAGACCACCATTTTATTGATTGATTCATACATAATATATGATTTTTGTACAAAGTTTGAGGCAAATTTGATAATTACTTTTTTAGTAATGTTTTTTTTATCATTTCACTAGGCCGCTATTTTGTTCCACCCTATTTTTACCAAAAAGTTACCAGGTCATATACTATCCTGCGAACAGACAGACCAATGGGATTGAGAAAACATATTTTTCGGTATCTAGGGACCTGAAACTTGAAGATCTGCAAAAATCTCGGAGAGTGATTTTTTCACGATTACAATACTTCCGTTTTACGATGGAAGTAAAAAAAAGAATGTTAGCTTAGCTGCATAAACAATTAGTTCTAGTGTTGCTGATGCAGTAGATATTTTATGCCATAACGATCATTTTAATGTTATATATATATCATATATATATATATATATATATATATATATATATATATATATATATATATATATATATATATATATATACTTCTGAATTCATTTGACAGAATCAAAAGAATATAAATCACCAATATATTTAAAAAATAGGCATTACTGGTTAAACATTTTTAACAAAGTTAGACCTTATATATCAGATTTAAAAGCAGATGGTGTTGAAATTGTACGCCACCGAAGCAAAACATTTGAAATAGGGTTTTTTTATGAACATAATTGGTTTTAAAAATCTGGCATTACAGCTTCTAGAGGTTAACGAAAATATTTCTTAACATATAAAATTTTCTAAGAAGATGAACTTAAGTTACATTTTGCATGTATCCGATCCCACTTTTGATATCTTTTCAGGAAAACATGTTATATAGCTGGATTTATTGATAGAAAACTGCTTCAAAATGATACACAACAATTTACAAAAATTAATGAAGATCATGGTTATTCTATGACATTAACTAATTTTATTAGTTTTACACAAATTGTTAATCAAGGCAAGTTATATTTTCCAACTCCAGTTGTTTTTCATATTTTTAAATATACAGAAAAAGTCTTTAGAGCTGAAGTACATATGCAATATGTGGGTAAAGATAATTGCAGAGAAAGAATTATTATATTAGTGATGAAAAACTTCATTAATAATAATTTGAGTAAGTTATTTCAACGTTCGCACCCTGTTGTCGCTATGCATGAAAATATTCACGTGGTACAGGGTATTAAATTTACAGTTACTACATATTCGAATAAATGAATTCAAATACCGGCAAAAAAACCCTCAAATTTTTAGGTGATAAAGCTACTATTAGGCTTAAATTACATAAAACTTTTATGTAGTTTATGTTTATTTATTTTTAAATATTTGGAAAAATCATACTTATACATATAAATACCTAATTAAATTAATAAAATACCTATAGATACTATTTAAAATGTAACGCATTGGAAATCATTATTTTGTCATAAAATCTGTCAATAATGTAACATTATTTCATAAATAATTAATTAAATACATCCACAATGTTTTAAAGTATACAAAATAATCAGGAGAAGTAATCAATAGTTTCTTTTTTTTTCTGAACTATCAATATATTATGGTATACCTGGCGAACTATTACTTGCATGCACATTTTCAACCATAATATGTTGTATGATAGAGCGAGACGGCATCCCACTCGCTAGCAGCAGCACTATTCTCACACAGAGCGGCTCTAAATCCAATAACAGTATTCCTTGCAATGTGTTGTTCTTGTTCTCTTCTATTTTCTTGTTCAGTTAGAATATTTTCAAGCTGTTCTTGCGCTTCTCGCCTTCTGGCCTCTTCCTATTTTTCTTTTTGTTTCTTGTCCTGATCCTGTTTTTGTTTTTTTTTATATTTTTCCTGTTTTTCTTTTGCATCTGGTTTCTTCTTCATTTAAAATCATCTCGTGGCGATGCTATTTTCCTGTTTTTCTTTTTGTTTGTTGGCCTTTAGATTGTTTGCAGATATTTTAATATTCCATGCTGTTCTTGCTGTCTTTTGGTCTCTTTAACTCCTCTTTCTTGTTTCCTATTAGATTCTTGATTGGTTTACCTCTTCCTAAGGATATCCTGTTCTACTGGTAGTTTATTGAGTTGTTCTTAAATGTTCTTTACTTGTTCCGCCATTTTAGTTGTTTGTTGTCTGGTTGCAGTTATATATCTTTAAGCTTCTTTTTGGATGAATCTTGCTTAGTTTTAGAATATAACTTTCTAGCAGTTTCGTGACAATGTTTGTTCTGATGTTTTCTTTAGATCCAAAACACAATGGAACAATCAAAACTCACCAATCTTTGTTAGTTTGTCAATAAAATGTTCTAGAAATTGCTTGAAATTACTCTGATAAGTTGTACTTTAGGTCCAAGACGCAATGATGAAGATGAAATTTAAGGATCTTGTTTAGTCTCAATCTAGAATGTTTAGAATTTCTTTGAAATGGCTTAAATAAAGTCGCAACTTACAAGACTTATTTAGTTATGTAATAGAATTTTGAAGAACCTCTTAGAAAAGAGGACAACTTAGCCATTATCATGGTAAATCGTCACGCCCACGAATAATTTTCGCCGGCTTCTGGTTTAATAAAGATAGTTTAAAAATTTGGCACTATCGGGCACTGGTTATACTTCGAATTTTCCAGTGTTCACATTAATTTTCAGTTGATGTAATAAACACTTCTTTACAATAACCCCATCTATTAAATACTCATTATAATATAACCGACTACTGTACGTTAACACAACTACTTCTAGCCCATGTATATAAAGTTTGATGACTCATGTGTTTTCTCACAACCGCGCGACCGTCGCGTCGCAGGAAAAAAAAACATTTTATTTATATAAAATCAGATAGGATAACCACCAACTTTACTCATTTCAAAAGTCACTAGGTTTCAGAACTAGGGACATACCTATTTTTTATGACTGCAATTTCAGAAACTGAAGCACCTTTTTTATTTAAAATCTGCAACATACTCTAGATCTAATCGCTTAAAAAATAAAACTTTTTTTTTTGATAACTTATAGAATTTGAGTAAGATCTCTTATAAAAAACTAAATACGAAGGCTTCTGATCATATTTAAAATCGATTACTATTATTGCAAGGTAAAAAAAAACATTTTATTTATTTAAATTCAGATAAGATAACCACTAGCTTTAACATTTTCAAAAACCAGTAGCCTTCAGAACGAAGGATATATTTTTTATGACTGAAGACCTTGCTGATGCTATTAATCACTCGTGGATCAACGGTTACTTCCCAACCATTCTAAAGGGAGCCACAGTAATTCCACTTCATAAGGGGGTGAGCTTGATGATCCCAGCAATTTTAGACCTATAGCACTCCTTTCTTCTCGCTCTAAGATTATTGAGCGACTTCTCAAAGCTCGCATGATGCTCTTTTTGGAGCGAATAAAATCCTCCATCCTATTAGGCCAATTAGGCTTTCAATCCAGCAAGAGCACTGCTGATGCTATATTCAGGTTCTTGGAAGGTATTTATCAGGGGATCAATGCGCACTACTCAGTTGCCGCAGTTTTTTGTGACTTGTCAAAAGCGTTTGATTGTGTAAGTCACAGTTTGCTCTTTCAAAAGCTTGCCGTGTATGGCTTCAGGGGCAGGGTTCTGGAGTTGTTTGGATCACTTCTTACGGGCCGCTATCAGAGAGACCTGGTTAACTCGGCTTCGTCCACTTCTCTTGATGTTGAGTGGGGAGTTCCGCAGGGATCTGTGTTGGGTCCTTTTCTTTTCCTGCTTTACATCAATTATTTAGCTTTTGTTGATATTCATGGCCGAATCATCTTATTTGCCGATGACACCTCAATATCTTGGAACCATCCTAATTTGAACTCCTTAAGAGAGACCATATCACAGGATCTTTCTGTCATTAAGGAGTGGTGTGATTCCAACTTCTTAACCCTGAACACTTGTAAAACTTGCCTTGTGGGATTTAGATGTGTGGTGGCTGATGCTGTTGTGGGTTCTGTGCCACTGAGCAACCTGTCAGTGTCAAAGTTTCTCCGCGTAAACATAGATGGTGACCTAAAATTTATTTAGCATATTACGTCTATTAGCAAAAAGGTCGCTGCCGGGTGCTTCGCTGTCCATAGGGTTGCTTCCGAGGTCGGATTCAGTGCTGCCAGGATGGTTTATCACTCTCTAGTGGAGTCGTACTTACCGTATGGCATTGCTTTCTGGGAAACTCCAGCAATTATCAAAAAGCAAAAACCAAAAGCAGAGCATTGTAGGCCGCTCTTTATCAGCAATAAAATATTAACATTAATATATCTTTTTATTCTTGAGACGGGCTGCATAGTTCACAAGTACAGGGGAAGTTTTCCTGTGCATCAGCGTGGGCACAACACCCGAGGTGCTCAAGATTTGCGTTTGCCAATCCCTACTTCAGCTCTAACTCGTAGCCCCATTCTTTATGAGAGTAAGAAAATCTATAACCACCTCCCGATTTCTATCAAGTCGCTGGGCACAAAAACCTTTCGGAATTCTGTAAGAATTTTCCTCGCTGAGAAGGGATATTATGAGTTGGGGGAATTCTATAATGATACTTTTTAGGAACTCTCTCCACTCTGCGTTGTTTTTAGTTTTTTTACTTATTTTAATTTGTCGCTATTATCTTTTTACAACGTGTTTTATATTTATGATATGTGTATCTTGTTTATAGTTCTTAATATATTGTTAATTTACCTATTTTTTTACTGTATTTTGAATTGTTTATTGTTATTTTTTAAGATCTTTATATTCATTGTTTTATTGATTGTCGACATTCCCTGTTTTTAAGCTAGTCTTGGGTTCTCTAAGGTAATCGTTTGTCAATTTATGATTATTATTTTACTTTATTTTTGACGGACTTACTTAGCATATAGTTTTAGAAATTTAGCTTTGTCAACAAATGTTTCTTATATTTTAATGACAATAAAGCATATTTTGATTGATTGATTGATTGAAATTGTACGAACTGGTACCTTCTTTATTTAAAACAAGAAACATAGTATAGATCTAATCGTTCAAAAAAATAAAACACCATAGATCTAATAATATTTTGTATGACTTATGATCTCATAGTGATATGATATTGAAATTTCCAAAAAAGAGTGAGACGCCACTTGTTTTCAGAGGGTAGCAATAAAAGAATGAATTATTAATTAAACCGCAGAAAATGTTTTTCTGGTTTTTATTTTTTTGGAAACATAACCGCTTGAATTTCATCATGATATGCACTAGTTTGTAAAATTACAGAGTTTTAAGAAAGAAAAGAAAAAAAATTGCAATCACAGAGATTAAGTCTATTATGCCTTACGTTGTAAGTAATTGTAATCATTACATTGTCAGTTGGTTTCAACACCTAAAATGTTTCTAATAGTGTTTTGTAATTAAAATTTAAAGCGTTGTTTTGACATAATTTAAAAATTTCTACAAAAGTTCGGGTTCTCATGACACTATTATTAAATATTTTGTACATAAGGAGTTAATTTTGAGACAGGTATTTGTTCTTAATCTTTGTTTAGATTTTAGTCTATTCTTTAAACATTTCTACAAATTCGTTTCGAAAATACTAATCTAAAATAATTCTAAATACTGAATGTATATTAAGTTCAAAAACCTCTTAACTCATATTAACAAAAATCTCTTCTTAAACAGTCGAAGTTCTTTAAAAGTAAACAACTAACTAGCCGCACTAATATCTAAAGAAAGTTGACTATTCCAAATATCAAAAACGGATTGCTTTCAACGCTTAAACCTAAATCTATGTTCATTAAGGTATTTCGTACTAAAACGTAAAGTTCAAAAACTTTTTTTCAAATTGAAAATCTAAAACTCAATAAAATTAAAATCTAAACCCCAATACATTTTTAAAATTCAGAATCTTAAACTTAATCAAATTAAAAGTCTAAAATCAAATTAGTCCTAAAGTTCAAAACACTTTTCAGATTCAAAATTAAACTCAGTCAAATTAAAATCTAAGCTCAAGTACATTTTTCAGATTTAAGTCTAAAGGTTAATCGAATCAAAATCCTGAAGTTTAAACAAAAAATAAGGTATAGCTACTTATATACTACTTTAAAAAGACCCCGTAGATTTGCCATTGTTTTAAGTTTAAGGTAAAAAATCATTAGCACTTTTATTTTTGTATTATCTAAGATTGTAAGTGTTTGGATAAAAAATGCATTACATTACTCCGGTAAATTATAAAACATTGAAATTCGTATAGGCAATGAGCTCAGGAATGACATTTGTTTGATATAATACAAGCTACGCTCTCAGCCTGCTACTCCGCATCACCTAGGAATGACGAAATATGTGAAATAAGACACGTCAAAAGTCTAATCTTAACGTAAATAACTGAGATACTATAATAATAGTAGAAAGACATTAGGTTGGTTTTTTAATCGAGCTTCGATATCTCCGAAATTTGATTTTTACAGTTGCAAACACAAGTTAAATCCTGTGATTTGATTGGTTGCCGTTGGCGAGGTGGGAGTATAAACAATTTTTGGTGAATGTTCAGCATTGTCTTCCTAGCTGGTCGGTAAGATATTGATCTTTGGATGCGGCTCATATGTGTTTGAATCTCCGTACAGGCGGATGACTTTTTTTAGGTGTTTTTCAACAAAACCTACTATTAATAAAAATCTAGATTCGGTTAGGTTAGGTTTGCTGTAAAGAAGGCGTGCGATAGCACGCCAAAAAGATTCCGAGACTATATTAAAACAACTGTACCAGAAACTGAAATCTCATATATCTCTTTTGACAGATGACGTATCTCACGTGATTAGTTAGCGCATGTTTAGACGAATGAGATAATAGGTTATATGGACTGGCCCAATCACATGCTATACATACGCACAATGTTTTAATGTGACTCCAACGCAACCTGTTGGATTTGTATCCCAATTAGCTACATCTCTCTCGCAAACTAATGGATTTTTGCCGTAATTAGCCCCATTTCTCTCGCACTGCGTTGGAGTCAATGAAGCGCCGCAAAACCCAATCCATAATCTATTAAGCCATTGGTGCAGACCTAAATAAGGACGAGATATCGTGATAACAAGTTACCCGGGTGAACCTATTGCCAGGAATAAATTGTAGAGTTCTAGATAGTAATTCCAGAGCATTCGTAACTCTTTTGTAACGTACGTTCTTTCGCAGGCGTTCCTTCTAGGATTATGTTAGAAATAGAAAAAAATATATTGTGAAAGAAATGCTTTGAAAAGATAATGAGATACGGGTTGAGTGTAGAGTTGAGTAGTAGTAAGAGGCAATATAGAGCAGATAATAAACATGTAAGGAAAAATCATAACTCCGATTAGTAATGAACGAAACAAGTGACAATAAAAAGCAGTTTTGTCGCGACTGTGATGTATTCATATTATCTGTATTTACTTTACCCCAATAAAATTGTAAATAACTGAATGATATTTATGCATATTCACTCTTCCATTTATTAGGTTTTGGTCCTGTATCCAACTGTGTGCGACAATTCTATGAGGCTAATCAATAATTGCAGAATTGTCTTTTCCCGATGGATTACGCATGCAATTACCATCGTTTAATACAATAATATTAATTAAATCTATTGCTTTTCATAAAACATTACCGTAAACATGTTGATCGAATAACTCCATGTTAGGTGGTAAGTATTAGAGTTTATTTATACATATCAGTGACGTGTTCGTTCAGTTACGTAACGAGGTGTCAGTGTCAGTTGAAAAAAATATCCCGTCTTTATAATTTAAACGAAAATGTTTACACAAGTGCGGCACAGTAACATCTTTTTACCTTCAGTGTTGGTTCCTAAGCATAGTGATACATTTTTCTGGGAACTGCAAAAAAAAGATGTTGTCAAAGAAATAAGTGCTATTATTAAATGTTGGACCCATATGTCACTAAGCAGCTCCTCCTTTCTCGCTTTGATAGTTTTTTCGTATATACAGGTGTGAAGCGCTGCTTAAAATTTCTACTAGAATACCCTTTTTAACAAAAAATACTCCTTTTTCTGAAAAGAATACCTCTAAACACCCCAGATTACAATACATCTTCTTAATGCCAGCTTTGAATTTTTTTCTGGTTCGCTTCATATAGTCGGAAGGACATTAAGCAACCTAGGCAGATACTCCAGAACGTCACTAGGCATTCTGAATTTATCAATATTATTGTTTACATATACCGGGATTTCTATGATGTATACAGACGGTATTGCCAGTACTTTTTGTTCTTTAAATATGGGCCTGCAGTCCTCTCTCTGTAGCCCACTCTCACCATGACTCTTGTCCCCTTTCTTTGGAAACGGAGTGAAATAAAACAAAATATGCAAAAAAATCATAACTTGCACTCTTAAATAACCCAGTTTGCAGAAACCACA
Organism: Kuschelorhynchus macadamiae; assembly: GCA_030620095.1. Lineage (NCBI taxonomy): Eukaryota > Metazoa > Arthropoda > Insecta > Coleoptera > Curculionidae > Kuschelorhynchus > Kuschelorhynchus macadamiae. The sequence continues at coordinate 46,011 of JAUTXW010004167.1, read as the reverse complement.
AAATACGTCCTAAATTAGCGCGGCCATGTGGAATTTAAAAATAAATAAATTCCTTCAGATACCTATTTTCGGCCAAATCTGTACAAATGATGTCTGCCTTGTTGGCGAAGTAATTTAGACTTGTTAACTATAGGATTATAATTTACAATATCAAATACCTCCCAGATACCTATTTTCTGCCGAATGTGCATAAATGACGTTCGCCATATTGGCGTTGCGTCACCAGTTTTGTGCAAAAAATCGCAGGTGAATATGGCGCGACAAAAATGCGCCTTGCTACAGTCTGTTTGTTATTCAGATTGACCATACAGCGCACTGTCATCTAATAGGTCGTACAATCAATAATACCCCAGGATTACCCTTTAATTAACTATCAATAGCCCTGGAATCGGCCGATTACCCCTGGGTTACTTCAGATTACCCTTAAATTACGTCGGTCTTTCTGTTCGCGGCATATCTACTTACCCGATTTACTTCAAATTTTAGTAAAAAAATTATGGGTTATGTAGTGATGACCTGGTAACATTTTGGTGAAAATATAATATGCAAAACAAAATATCGGCCTAGTGAAATGTTAAAAAAATATTACTAAAAAACTACTTATCCAATTTATCTCAAAAATAAAGTATAGAAATCAACTGGTAAAATTTTGGTAGGAATCCACGATGGTGCTTTATTAACCATTATTAACTAATGGTGGTTTAGAGATGAAATAGTAAAATTGTGGTACTAATTCAAGATGGCGGAACAAAATGGTGGCAATATAAAATACTCCTTATTAGCTTAATTTCAGATTTTGTGCCAGCATTAAGTGCGATATAGATATGTTATTAAATGACTATGTACTGAAATAAATTGGGTCACACTTTACTATTCCTAATAAAAGGAAAAATTTAAAACGAGGGTAGGAAATATACCGATTTTTATATTTCTTACCGTGGAATCCGAAAATGCTGAGTGAGAAACAATTCAGTGAACTTTAAATAAAACTGCTAGGGTTCATTTTGATATTTTTTCAAATAGAATACTACTTTTTTTGTGTGATTTTGCGATTATTGGTTTATTTTTTGGTCTAAATTGATATTTATAGATATATATTTATATATTTTATTTTAATAAACACAATTTTCCATATTCTAAATGGGAAAATGTTCGTCAGCCGTGACTTTAAAATTATTGTGAGAGTTTTTATTTTCGAAGTATTAGCAAAGTTGAATTAACTTTTAAAAAAATAAATATTCACTAGATGACCGGCTATAAATTGTAGAATTATTTTACGAAATTGCAGAAAATGCTCGAGAAACATAAAGAAGATTTTTTGAGATTTCCAAGAGACATTTCAGTGGATACAATTGTCAGGATAAAGACACTGTTTGAAGAACAAAAGCATTAAACGATAGGCGAAGAAATGTATAGATAAATTCGACGAGTACTATTCCGCAGTCGGTACGAGACGTATGGTCTAGTCGAGAGCATCGAAGTGTCATTTATGAAATAGTTCAGAGAACTCATTTGCAGCATTTGAAACCGTATCGTATCCTTATCTAACATTGGAACAAAAAGAACTTAGATTGTGTCTGTCGATACTCGGTGGAAATCCATAATAAAATTATGTGAATTGAAAAAAGAACTTCGGTTTTCATTTGTTGCTTCGATGCCGTTGAGAGAACAAGGCAAGGACAAAAATTTATATAATAAAATCCTGTGGACTGATGACACGTCATTTACAATGTCAGAGGTATACAAATGGAAAAATATAAATTACTGGACAACCGCTATTCCCAATAAATATCAAGTGATAAAATATCAAGGTAGGGACTTACATACCACTATATTCACTAAAAAGGTTTAAGAGTTAGACGAGGTCTAGTTGCCATGGTACTTAAAACTCTTAGTTTGTCAGTTTTTTCGTTTATGTCACTGTCATTTTGAAATTGTGACATTTAGAAAAATTATTTATTGAATTTGAAAATGTCGTTTTAAACCTGTAACTGTCAAGTTAGAACTGGTCTACATTTAAATCTCTAGTGAATTCGGGTATTAATGTTGGTGTGGGATGTTAGCAAATCAAAATATTTACAGTTTCTTCAAAACGGTATCGAAGACCTCTTAGAAGTATTGCCAGTTTAAACCTACAATAATATGATAATTACTGGGCAGCAGCTAACCCCAATAAATATCAAATGATAAAATATCAAGTGAGGGACTCACTTAATTTTTGGTATGGTACCAAATCAAACCACTGTTTAGCGAGACTCTTTACCGATATCGAAGATCTCTTAGAAGAGTTGTCAATTCAAACCTACAATAATATGATTTCGTAGCAAAATGGCACTCCACCTCATGCCCTTGTGCACTCAATGCCCAGATATCACGCCAATCGATACATTTTGGAATTATGTAGTATATCAACATTCCAATAGAAATATCGAAAATCTCGAACATATATATTATTAAAATTTTTATTTTTCATAATTATATTATTAAGTTTTTCTTATGTTTGTGTTTTATGTGTCGAGATATAAATTATACAACAATATAATAAAACTCGATAGAAACAAAAAAAAAACCAAAGTGTATAGGATCCAAGCCTGACGTTGGACGTCATTTTGTAACAGTTGCTGATTGAGGGAAAATTAATTTTAAAATCAGCAGATTTGCGAGAATGACAGTTTCTCGTCGATTGGCAGTTTTATCTTCTTTTCATTTCATTTATTATAGAAAATTGAAACCAGCTCTGATAATAAATGAATTATGTATTGCATTGATCAAGAAATTTCTAGAATATGTACAATATACAATATAATATATTTATTATTACCCTAATGATCAGATTCGATTTTACAACATCCTTAATAAAATATTTACCTATATATGTGGCTAAAGAAGGTTAAGAATATTTACAATGAAGAATAGTCTTAAAATCTACTACCTTAAATAAGGGGATTCTAGGGATGTCAGCCGCACATGGCCGTTACATAAGAAACAAAGAACAGAATAAATGAATCAATAAGGAACAAATTGTTTTTATCTTCTGCTCGGGTAGAATTGAATATTCTCACGTGCTCTTATGCCGCACAAAGTAAAAGTGTCTTTGCAAAGTTATCAGCTAAAAGCCATTTGGTATAGGGGATCAGCATTTTAAATCATATTGATGAGAAAAACAAGTTCCAAGATTCATGAGACAAAGGCGAAAATTATGCAGCTCCATTGTAAGATGTTGAACTAAACGGCTGGTAAGTTGTTCGTTGGTTGTTAGTTTCTTAACTTATGGCAGCTACCATTGCTCCAAAGATGTATTAAATGCAGACCAAACTCGAGTGCAAATAAAAGCCATATTATATTTAATTTCCGCAGGAATATAAAATGCATTATATTATTATAAAATTAAAATGCTATACATTGTTCGAATTGCTCGAATTTCTATAAATTTGCTGTTTCTATTTTTCAGGATAAAATTTGTCGCTACATTTGTCCATTTTTTCAAGCGACCTCAAATGCAAATTCAAAATAACTTAAGTAACACGTCTCTTTTTATTTCGTAGAAAAACTGTAGCAGCTTTTAACACTCGCCTACAGGTCTTGCCCTCAAACTCTCACAATGTGAAAAATCTTATTTTCAAAACGTGTTATGTTTAATAGTAAGTTATTAAGCTAATACACGTTTATGCTTCTCGCGGATCACTTAACAGTACATGAGTGACGATATTATATACGATATTATATTACAATTCGTATAATTAAGTTTATAATCAAGTTAAAAATTTGAGGTCACATTGTTTATTGTATTTATGTTTATTATAAGATTTAAGTATTTTGTGTTATTAAACACAATAGTTACTAGTTTAAATGTTCATCCAAGCACGCATATACGTAATGTTTCTTCTCAAACATTTAAAATTATTGACCGTTTTAGCAGTGATCCTACCGGATATCGATTGCTTTAAACAAACCCTATACTCTCCCTTTTCCACAAGAAGTATCAATTTTCCACGGTCAATTAATTTTCTTAGGGACGTCGTCCACGGCATGCGAGTTGATGCTTATCATTCGATTATTGTTCATTATTATAATGGAACTTGAGCAAGTGATTAATCATTATTTAATACGTTTCTTGTATTACAAAGTCAGCCACTAACTAATTAAACAATTTACTCGACCAAAGGGTGAGGAAACTTCCAATCAAATTGTAAAATAAGCTTATTTTGAATCAAGCATTAACAACAATGTCCTAAAGAAAAGTAATGTTGTGTGGGTTAATTGTAAACATTATCTTGTCTACGGATATTACTACTCTTTTTACCCTTCACATGCAACTGGTCACCCAGAATGACAGATTTAGCGGCAGTATATTACACTTTCTATACATACAGTTCGTTCATAAAGGCTTGCACAAATCAGATTAGAACTTGAGTGATAATTTTTGATAAAAATGCTATAACACGTAAAGCGAATTATTAAATTGCTTGTATTTTTTATGGCACACTGATATTCATCAGTGACGCGTCAAAAGGTTTGTCTGTAGCTCGCGAATGTTCTTAGCTAGGTTTGCCAAAAAAAAAATCAAAATGTCGGAATTAGTACGCCATTTTGTCCAACATAAAAAAATGTTATAATTCATTGTGATGGTATTAAACTGAAGGCGATTCTAAACATCTATACATATGCTAATATAGTTTAGTCCTAAATATAAGAAATTATTTTACCTTCAGCGTTGTATGATCTGAAATGTTGATTTTGGGCGAAATAAGTAAATACACCAAAGAAATCTGTTTCCTCTAGAGAGAGGTACAAAATTCAGCTCGATATGGAAGCTGATTTTTGAGAAATTTTTTAAAGGTAGCGTACACGATTTTTTTACTTGGTTTTCAGCCTTAATATATAGCCTATGGGTACCTCCTAGGACAACGATTGTGCGCGTTAGAGCTCCATATTTTTCTCACAAAACATAAATTTACATTTTTTGTTCTAGGTCAATACATTGGTTAAAATTGAGCTAAAAAAACTCATTTTGCTTGTTTTAAGAAAAAACTCACTTTTTTCAAGGTTTGCATTACAATGTCAGGATAAATATGACAACACCTTTTAACCTATTACCTTTTAGGAGTTAAAAATTAATAGAGGTTGAAAAGTGGAATAAATTTTATTTACCCTGCCCAAATTTTGTAAAATTTAACGTATATATCATGCCGAATTATCTCCTGAAATGGTTTTAGGGGTGGTAAAAATTGACAGAGATCGAAAAGTAAAATAAATTTTACGGGCCTTGCCCAAATGTTGTAAGTTTTAAAATTTCATTTACAATAATCAAAATGAATTATAATGAAAATAATAAATAGATAGAAGTGCTATGGAACATAACATCGTAGTAGATGCTTTCTTCGATATACGTAGTAGTTTAATTTTTATTTTTTACTTTATATGGCATACTGGGTGGCATATTGCCATTCTTTACTCTTATACAGAGTAACAGTGCTCTGAACCGCAATAAACAATGGTCTTACTTGTACGCGTGTTTTGGATTGCCAATGTTTACTAGATCTCAGCTTACTACTTAAATCGAGATTCTCTGAACAATGCCTATACATTACAGGCACCAACAGAGGCAATGTTTTTTACTGCGAAACTACATCTAAATGAAATTTTGAGGGGGAAGGCTGAATTAACGAGGTAAAATGCCACGCAAATATTTAATGTTTACATTATACGCTTCTAGGTTTTTTTTTTCTAATTCGAAAGCACTTAGACAACAACGTACCATAAAATCGTAGTATCATTAAATTATTGCATATAATTTATTGATCCCATAATAGCCAATACAAATTTAGATTACTCTAATATCACACGTCTTTTTTGTTGGACAAACAAGCTTCGGAAGTAGAAAATAAACTGTTGATGGAAAATCAAGCTAGCACTAAATTTCAGGTAGAATTTGCTGTGATCATCCCTGCAATTCATAGAGTGCTCCAATTTTTTTGAGAAAATCGAACAGTTTTGATACACTGGATATAATTAAAAAATGAACTCAAACTTATCTCTTAATATACCTACTGTATTGTTTGAAAAAAAATGCGTTGTTTCTTTATTCCGAGTGAGTCAAAATTGTTGGAATTCCAGAAACATGCTAAGCACTCTATAATTACAGGGGTGATGACAGCAAATTTTACTTTAAACTTGATCTTTCATCAACATTTTATCATTTTAAATCGCTTTCTAAGCTTAATCAACAAAAAGGGATGTGATATTAGAGCAGCCTACATTTGCATTCGCTCTTACGGGAGCAACAAATTATATGCAATAATTTATTTGTAACAGTGAAAAAATTATCTTTCCAGGTTTTTACGGATCTTCACATTTAAGTGTCCCTAGATGCCAAAAATCAAGTTTTTTTCAATTCCGTCGTGTGTCTGGTCGCGGCCTAATTAAAAAACTAGTTACTAGATTGATTTCAAATTTTGGTCAAAAATTGAGGATCATATAATAATAATACATTTATTATTTCCAATCAAGATTTCCATTTTATAATATAATCTAAAATAAACTAAAACTACTAACTAAATCTTGACAGAAACAAAAGGTCAACTCAGTATCCCACTACACAGTAGGCACTGCTGAAACCTGATAATTTCATTAATGTATTATATAGTATATAATATGAAATGAACTTTAATGAAGTTAGAACTATTCTAAATAATCCTGTTTATAAAAATATGCGCTGTATATATTAATTAAACGAATGAAGTCTAGAGCATAAGAAGGAGGGGGATTCTAGACAAGGGAAAAGGACTTAAGAAAATAATGAAAGGAGGAAAGAGAACAAGAAAGTAAAGATATACTTACTAAATACAGTAACATATTGGTTGTATGTAATAAATATTTTATATTAACTCCTTGGATTATTTATGAAAGTATTGATTTTTTCACCATTTTTTATAAAGTACTAACTGATAAGGAAAAGTCAGTGACTTGAAATTTATTTATTAAACATGATATGTTATACGAGAATGATTTTTTAAATAGCTCTTTGTTAAAATGTGTTTTTTTGCGAATATTAATATTATGTACGTCTGTTCGGTATTTGAGTCTACAGTGTAAGTATGGGGATTTGTGTTTAATTATTTTATAAAAAAAGCAAAGTGAATGTAAGCCAGGCAAGCTCAGTTAGTTTATGAGATACTCTGTGATTTCGTTTAATACCAAAAATGAAGCGAATACACGAGTTTAGCATTTTTTGAATTCGTCGACTCTCAATTGAATCTAGAAATGACCCATAAATATTGTCGCAGAAATTAAAATGGGACAAAACTAACGAGTCTCATAAAGTTTTTTTAGTATTTTGACTAAGGTAATGCCTGTGAGGGTACAGCATTTTTAAAGAAGAGTATGCTCTTTTCATACACTGTGTAATGTGCTGCCTAAATTTTAGTTTGGTATCCAATACAAGACCTAAGTTTTTTGCATATGGTTAAAGTTAGGTTCTGAGCCAATTGATAATTGAATATGTTCCTCTAAGTTATCACGCAAATTATCGGCACAGAAAAGTAAAGCTTTAGGTTTGGTTGGATTAATTCTAAGCAAATGATCATTAGAAACGTTGATTAAACCTTCTAGGTCTTGATTAAGTTGAGTTGTAGCCATTTCCATATTAGCGGGTTTAAACGAGAAATAAATTTGTGTATCGTCTGCGTACAGATAATATTTACAGGAGTTTAGTGAGTTGACAAAATTTGAGGTGTATATGGTGTATAAAAGTGGCCCCAAAATACTTCTTTGTGGTACCCCTGAAGTGATGTTTCGCAAATCCGATATTTTCCATCTGTCCGAGAGAAATGACCGAACAAGTGATGACGACATATCATCAAAACCTATGTATTTTAAAATGGCAAGAAGTAGATCATGATGAAGCATATCGAAGGCTTTCGTGTAATCGAGCAGAATCAGCACTATGACCTGACTTTTGTCTAACTCTCTCACTACATCATCTGTTACATCGGACAGCGCAGTTGAGCAACTGAAGCCTTGTCTAAAACCAGATTGTTTAGCGAGAATAAGCTCATGCTGTAAAATATATTCATTAATTTGAACCTGCATTACCTTTTCAAGGATTTTTGAGAGTGTAGGGAGTATCGATATAGACCTTAAGTGTGAAAATTCAGTAGGGTTGCTGCTTTTGGTAAGGGAAGTACGAATGCTGACTTCCACGATTTTGGAAAATGTGACTGGGATAAATAACAATTTATAATATAAGTAGTGTATGGAATAATAAATGGACAACATAAAATTATTATCGTTACATTTAAGTTGTCAGAACCACAAGCTTTAGATTTTAATTTCAAAATAATTTCCGAGACAAAATTTTCCTCAACTCTCTTAAATGAAAAACGTTCAGCCAAATGAACACTATTATTTGTATAGAAATCAAGTAAGTTTTGGTTTACAATTCTATTACCGTGGATTTGAGTAAAGAAATCGTTAAGATCATTTAGTTTTTTTAGATTATTGGGAATTAGATTACTTTTTTTATTTATGCCAATAATTTTTTTTAATTCGTTCCATTTTTCTTTAGAGTTACAATTTTGAAATGTATTATTTAGATAAACTCTTTTTTTTTTGTTTCTGATAGCTGTGTTAGTATAGTTTCTGAGTTGTTTATAATAGTTTAAATGTACTTGATTTTTAGTTCGACGATAATGGTTTAAGGCTCGATTTTTAAGGTTCTTTAAAACTTTAATATTATCAGTTATCCAAGGGCTATAAGGCCTATTTTTCCCGTTTTTTTCATTTATAGGAGCATGGAAATCAAATAGGGTTATAAAGCTATTAGTGAGTAGTTCTATTTTCTGATCTATGTTATTTAAATTATAAATATTATTAAAAGGAATATTTTCTAGATCAGTTTGGAAAAATTCCATATTTATGTTTTTTAAAGGTCTATATTTATACGATTATTATTATTATTTTTAATATTTAAAATGCAGTAGATAAGCATGTGATCCGAAATACTGATATCTTTTACGCCAGAATCCTGTATTAAATCAGCATTACAACAAATCAAATCGATCAAATTAGAACTAATTAGATATTATAGTTGGCTGTGATATTATTTGAGATAGCCCAAAAGTTTCCAGAATATTTTCTAATTGTACTACTATTGTAGTGTCAATATTAAGAAAATTTATGTTAAAATTGTCCAAACAAATTATTTTGTCGGTCACGGCGAGAAATCTGATAAAATATCATCGAAATAACTAAGAAATTCTTTGCAATTACTTTGCGGAGGCCGATATATATGGGGATCATCTGGTAACATTTTGGTAAAAATTCAGTATGGCGAAGCAAAATGACGACCTAGTGAAATGTTTAAAAAATTTACCTGAAACTGTGTGTGTAATAAAAAAATGAGTATTCCAATAAAAAAATACCACTGCCTAAATGGATCACTTAATACACGTTTTAAAAAAGGGTAGTTAAGTAAATAACGTTATCTAAAACATGCAGGATGAGACTTTATTACATCACTTATTCTAAGTTTTTAGAGTTATGTAATGCGCTTCATTACGCCACTAGTGGTGTAATGATTTTTATTAAATAATTGGTGATGTAATGTAAGCTGATTAACTCATTAAAAAAGCTTTTTAATTTTTTTAATATCTCAAACCAAAATTTTAAGGATTATAGTAATTTTCCTTGGTCCACGACCTCTTCATGGCAATATTCACCATTCGTGACTGTAATAATGTTTATACCGCATTAATGATGTAAATAAATATTACGCGTCAAAAATAATTTCTAGAATTTTGTTCTTCTTTGTGCAAGCATTTATTTATGGGCTTTATAAGAACAGCTATCCCTATTTGACATCAACACAAAAATCTTCTATATGTACGTTTACAAGAAAAAATCATAAAAATTCTCGTAATACAATAATCAATATTAGCTCTTTAAATTATATAGAGAAATACAATCAAATGACTAGAAGTATTTTTTGACAATAATGTACTGTGAAAATATAATAATAATAGTAATAATAATAATAATAATAATAACGTTTATTATTTACCATATGTATACAAATAAAAATACAAAAGATGTAAGTCATAAAAGAAAGGTAAATAAAAGCACGCATTTCAGACTTCTGTAGTCCAGATTCTGTTCTACCAATGCGGCTATAACTAAGCAATACATTTTATTAGCTATATAATAAATAAATAACATAATTATAATAAAATTACATTATTAGTAAATGAAGAGAAGAAAAGGAAAAAAGGAAAAAAAAAGGGGGGGACAGAAATATAAAGAAAGAAGAATGAAGTTTAGAGTATTTCAAAAGCTACTGAGAATTGAGTAACTGAGTATTATTTTCTTTTTAAAACTTTGTAATGACATACGAGATTGTGACATTTGCGATAAATCTGGAGACAACGAATTTATATTTAAAGCAATGTTATAGGAGAAACATCTCTTAAATATTTCAGTTTTGGAATTGTTAAGGTATTCCTGCGTAAATTCAAATGTACTGAATAAAAATTTTTATTCAGAAAACTTTGGTAGCAGAATATAAAACGCACTGGCAACTTTGATAATATTGTACAAATATGTTGTAAGTCATACTGCCTTCCCCTTTTTGAGCATAATTGTATGAGCCAACGTAAAAAGTCAAAGAGTATGTGACAAACACGATCTCATAAACAATTCATGTTTCGGAATGCAATAATGACACTGTGATGTACTATTTAACTCAACTTTTTTATTGTCATATTCTCTTTTCATATCGATAACGGATATTGACCAAACAAATTGTTATATTAGTCGCATATCGATTTTCAAGTCAAGGTGTATAGAATTTTTTTTTATAAGTCCAGTCATCTTAAAGCTGCTAAAACTGACTCAAATTGTTTACTAAAATAAGCAGCATAAAATAACTTTTTATCAACGTTCTATCCCCAGATTGTAGCCTTTCCCTCACGTAATTTTTCATATAAAGTGAATGACTGTGGATTTAAACTCATCTTAGGGCTACCCGAATTAATCTGAATATTTACTAAAGTAAGCAGCATAAAATGGCCTAAAATCAGCTTTCTAGTCCGTCAAAGTAATGCACTTCCTTCTTGTAATTTTTGATTTAAAGCGAATAGTACTAAGTAAAAAGAGATAAACTTTATAATACAAATCGTCAGTCTTAAGATTTCCTCGTCGTTTATGAGAAAATTATTGTATTAAAAAGAAAATGCCTATATAAAATTAGGACGAAAAGAGGACGAAAAAGTCGGCAATATATATATATATATATATATATATATATATATATATATATAGAGTGTCCTGAAATTAGGGTTAATATTTTTACAGAATAATTCTACGTCTTAAAAAAAATCTAAGATATCATGTAAATATTTATCGAAAATTGCTTTGTTAGGGGGCTACAGCTTCGAGAATGAGCCCCTCTCAGGATGGTTTTTACTAAATATTGTTGATTATGAAATTTAGATATTTTAGTAACTTACAGTTCGCCATTTTATGCTGCTTACTTTAATAAAGTTTCGAGTCAATTTTGGTAGTGTTAGGATGACTTTAAACCCCGGTCATTTACTTTATATGAAATTCCAAGAGGGAAGTGCCTCAGTCTGAGGAACTAGAAATTAGATACTTACTATACTACTAGCTGTTTATTTTAGTGTGGATTTGAGTCAATTTTGGTAGGTTTAGGATGACTTTAAAGCCCAGGTCATTCACTTTATATGAAAAATTGAAAGAGGCATGCAATTTGAAAGGCTAGAAATGTATACTGGGTTATGTTATTCTGCGTGCTTTAGTTAGCAATTTGAGTCAATTTTGGTAGCTTTAGGGCGATTTTGCACCCCCGGCATTCACTTTTTATAAAAAATGCAGAAGGGAACTGCCTCAATCTGAGGGGCTAAAAAATTGATACTGGTCTATTTTATGCTGTTTGCTTTAGTGAATATTTCAGTTAATTTTGGTAGCTTTAAACCCCCGATCATTCACTTTTTATGAAAAATTGGCTAGAAAGTTGATACTAAGCCGTTTATGCTCTTTGCTCCAGTAACGATTTGTGTCAATTTTGGTAGCTCTAGGATTTTTAAAACCTATGGATATTCGTTTTTCTTTTTTGCTGGTCATCAAATTACCGGTCATTAAATTAGGGTCTGCTCTAATAATAATTATGTGCAACCTGGTAATCATCTTTGCTGTTCATTTACTTAATATTTAAAATGAAACTTTAATAATCTTAACATTAAGAGACATCTAATCTAGTAGTAGTAGAAAGCACTGAAGGCTAATTATGGTTGGTTGAGCTTTGATTTGTCCTAACCATTTATATCAGAAAACGTGTGATTTAAATTTTAAATGGGTTTCTTGATCTCAATTTTAGATTGATCTAGGCTTATCGGGGATCGGGCGCCACTGTTTCCTTGCATTGCGTACGGCAATTCGAGTAGCTGCTCTACGTCAGCTAAAAGTATACGCGACTGGCTTATATCAGACAAACTAGGTTAGGTTGTCTCGTTTGTGATTTGCTTTCCCAATGCAATGATTTGTCTAATTTTAATCCAAATATCTACTGGATAATTAGACCAAAAATTCGTCAAACAATACCTTCGTGGATAAACGATATAGATTCATTTATTGATTAATCTATGTCGATATTCTTTTTTGAAATTATTCCGTACTAGAACATTATTACTGATTATAATACAAACTTTTCTTGTAAACATTTAGAGTTTCTGTTTTATTTCATAACTAATTGCAGGGAAACTCCTAGGCAACGCCGGTAATCTCTGTATATATAATTATCTGGTAAGCCTGACCCAGAGGAGTATATCAAAAAATAATTTAATGTGTCTCAAAGATTACTGTTTTTGAAGATTTTTACACGTTTTAACGACTGAAGCTATCAAATGGAGAAAACACCAATGTTTATATGAACTTTTTTGTTAAGTCAGGTTCTTAAGGGGTTGTTGGTGAAAAACTTTATTAACACTATACAAGGGTGTATGAAAGTCTGGAAAAACTTCAGTTTAATAGAAAGAATTTTCTAATGATGTACTTTCTTTCAGCTCTGCTACAGATACTCTGACAAATACGAAGGTGGCGATAAAGAAGATATCACCATTCGAACACCAAACGTACTGCCAAAGAACTCTCCGAGAAATAAAAATTCTAACTCGATTTAAGCATGAAAATGTGAGTATTAAATAGTCTGCAACATATTTTTTAAATTAGTTCCAAATAGGAGAGGATGTAAAAATCATCATCGTTAAGAAGCATTAACCGTTAATTTAGGAGTACGTAACATAGCCCAAGTCTTAAAAAAAAGCAGCCTTATCCGTTTAAGAAAATAATTGGGTATATACTAGCGAAATTAAGGAAACAAATACAAATGAAAATTTAAAAAAAATAAAAACTGCAAATAGAAGCACTAATTCTATCTTGAAAATTTTGCTCTGTGAAGGCGGCTTAAACTTATTCTTAATTACTTACTAAAATACATTTATGTATTGTGTGTTTTAATATCTAATACCACGAGTATAACGTCTTACTGTCTTTATTTGTGTGGTGTGGACTTCACAGACTAATTTTTCAAGTTGGAATAAATGTTTTTTTTTTTTACTTTTTAGTAATTTTTTTGAAGATGGTTATATTTGTTTATAAAATGTTTTATTTAATCTTTTTAAGTTCTATTTATACGAGTTTTATTGTAAAAGTCAGATTTAACAAATAGCGACTGGGTCTATTGAATATGTAAGATACATATTTTTTTTCGTGATATGGTGAACGCAGTATGCTATATACATCACATCCTGAATATTTCCTGAAAATTTCGTCCAAATTGATTAAACCACCGCGGTGTAATCGAGGTACATACATAAAAAAAACCCTCTTCCTTTTTTGGAGTTACAAATTGGCCTTTACTCAAAATTTCCCTTGTAGAAAATTCCATTTCAGACAGTTTATATATGCGCACAGTTATTTAACATTTTTATAAATATTTTACTAATTATAATTTACGGCACTTTTCTGTATCATAAGAAAGTTTCCTCAATAAAAGATGTAACGAAGTCACTAAATGTTTACTTCTTTACCTGGAAATGCTTTATTTCATATTTAAAAATATATTCAGAACTTTCAAATTTTTCATGCTTGAAAATCCATTCATAAAATGTTTAAATTACCGGAAGCATATAAAATAATAAAACTGTGCCAAAATATTGGGAAAATCATACTTCTCATTTTCCTAAGGGGAGTCATATTATCAGACGCTTGATGCTTTAGTCAGGTGAACGCGCCAAGTCTCCCTGGTTACACGTTACATCGAGACGCGACCCCACACGTCTCAAGATCATTAAAAAATTCGGACCAAGGCGGTAGTGATGGGGAATCTGGATCTTTTTTAAGACTCGGGTCAATGGGTCTGCGTCAGTTTAAAGACCCCGATCCGGATCTCGGATCTCTTTAAATGCATTAAAATAGGTGGGTCATACTTTGGTTATGCGTAGCTCCATCTATCTGAAAACTTTGTTAGTATTCAACATGGATTTTATAGACAGCATTGTCCGTATATTTTTCCCAGTTTTTTACTTTTTCGCGACGAGTCGGAAATAAAAGTAGCCGTGGTCGGCCCGTGCGGCACGTTATGTTGTTCCTTTGTGTTTGGTTGCCTGTCCAAAGTAGTAAGTACATAGTTTTTAAAGATATTATACGTTTAGACCTTTCTGTGTCTTTACTATTACTATTTACTCATTAACTTACAAGACTTAAGAGTCTTGCTCTAGTGGTTTTCAAGTTGAAGTTTTTTATGTTTCCATTTATATTTATTTATTTATTTACTTATTCATTTCTACAGAAAATTGAAATGAACTATAATGTTACATAAAAAATACTACAGAAAACATTATCAAAGTAAAAAGCATAGTATCACAATAATAGTTAAATTTGTATTAATGTAATGTAAATATCTTGTGTTTTGACTTGTTTTTTTTTAATTATTAAATATAGATTTAAACATTAATTATATTGCTTTTTGTTAACTATCATCTTATTATCATCACTAATTATAACGCCGTCTATAGTTCAATATACACATCACACCAAAACAGTACAGATTTAAATCTAATACCTAATCCACACAACATAAAGCTAAGTTTTAAAAGACTGGTGTAATATGTTTTCTAAAATAACAAATTTACGACGTCAACAAGCCAACCAATCCCTAATTAAGTTTTTGCACTAAATTCTGGCTATACAGAAATTCATATTTCATGACATTCGGCATTCAACAAGCTAACAACTAACCAACCCATCCATCCCATCATCTCTCTTCTTACCAACCAGATCAGTTCGAAAATCGCGCTATATCGAGCGTCGGCTCCGCGGCTCGGTTCCCGACCCGAAACCTACAAACGATGATGCATTGAACGAACCGGACTGAACGCTTTATTTGGCTTTCTCTTTCAAAGATCTGTGATCCGGTTCCCAATATTTTTAAGACTCGGCCCCCGTGGGTCAGTATAAAAATCCGGATCAGTCGTGAACGACATCTGTAAAGGCGAGACAAGACACTTGGACTTCTGCGAAAGATTCAGTTGACCACAGCCTGGGACAACCGGTAAAAAACCAATTGTTGTTTCTTCTGCCGAAAGCTGAGGATGATCCAGTTGATTTTACACACAAGATGATGTTACTATCAAAATTGGCATTCTAGCGGTCGGCCTGTAAGTCCGACCTGGATGAAATGTTTAGATAGAAATGACTGCATGACTTTTCTTAAAAAACTTAGTTCTCCAATATAGTTCTAAATATATTTTCTTATCCGTGGGTTAGAAGAAGGCTCAAAAACACACTGATTAATTCCTGTGCGAAATTTTGTATCTTTATTGAGACTTTTTCAAACACTGGGAACAACACAGGGTAAAAATTAAAAAAGTAATAAAGTAACATTAAAAATATACCTGAATTGTTAGTGTCAATTGCAATTTGCCACAATTCTCGGTTTAACGAAAAGAAAAACATTTCAAAACAAAAACACACGCGAGAAATAGTTTTCTTATAAAACCGTAATATAGACCTGTGGTCAATAAAGTAATATTGTGCGTGTTCCATTGGAAAAGAGACAGCTGAGTTGTTTGTTTTTTGGTATTTTTTCCCATTTGGTTTTACGGCGATATTAAGAGTTCCAGCTACTTCCCACATAAATTATGAAATGGGAAAAAAGGAACGTTAATTTGAAATATTTTCTTGTTGTAAATAATTCAATAAAGATGATTTTTTTTTTGACGAGTAGGTAATTTCTTTGTCTTTTTAGCACGGTGTATGTGCATCCCGGCTTTGTTGTGCAGACAAGACATACAAGACCATGTAAATTTTACAACATTTAAAACTGCTGTAAGGTATATATCGGGTGATGAAATTTCATTTTATTAATGCCTTGGGTGCAGTTTCCATGCAGGTTCTTGTTGTACCAAACACCCCGCCATCTGTTGATGGTAAGAAAAAGCTGACATTTTTACGAAAATTAATTTTGATTTCAATTACGGGTAAAAAACACACATTTCCTTAAAAAGTCTTTGCTTTAATGAAAATTATCCCGAATTTTGCCAAATTTTACATGGTGATTCAACATTTTTACCCGTTCCTAGCTTTTGTATTAGAACCGTATAGGTATCAGTTTCCCGTATTGTTGACAAATTCAGCTGTCAGTTTAAAATTTGTAACGAATCGCTGTCTGAAATACTGTACCGTCAGGAGACGATGCCCGCTGGGTGTGTTTACTCTAGGTCGGCCTTGTCCTGGTCTTCTTTTATTTGAGCCAGTTTCCCTGTACCTTTTAAGAACCTTTGAAATAACTCCCTAAGTTTTTCCTAAAATTCGGACACTATGAGATTGGTCAGGTAGTTTCCCTGAAGCTCTTTAGAATTGTATCGCTTTTGTTTGCGTCCCTATATCTTAAGTCACCTGTACTTACTTATTGTCCCAATTGAGCCCGCAACCTGTAAGTTTGATGTCTGTCAGTTTTGATATAGTGATTTTTAGTGGGAACTTAATAGGTTTTTAATTTCGTTACTCAAAATCGTGGTTTTATAACAATAAAAAACAAGAAATGATCCCTTACAGAAACTTGACACCCCAGGATTGCGCCTACGCAAGAGAACTTTCTGAGCAGAGCTTTTTAGAATCTCATATTGGTTTTGGGCAAAACTTAGAAGCAATTACAAAAGTTCTTAAAAAGTACGTGGAAACTGGATCTAATCAAAGAAGACCAAGACAAGGCCATCCTAGAGTAAGCACGCCCAACGAAGATCGTGTGGGTGCAGTGCTTAATGAAGCGATTTTTTACGAGTTCAATGCTAAAAGCTGAATTTGTCGTTGCATATGGAACGCAAATTAGTTTACAAACAATATGGAACAAACTACGGGAAGCTGATATACGACCCTATAAAGCAGCATTGGGTCCCAAGTTAGAAGCGAATCACCACAGGGCCCGCTTACAATTCGCGAGAGATCATTTGGCGTGGGGTGAAGATCAGTGGAGAAGTGTTCTTTTTAGTGACGAGTCCTGTTTTTGCTTCTACACCAACGACAGAAGAATGAAAGTTTACAGACGACCAGGGGAGCGGTATAGCCAGTGTAATATTAAGGAAACTGAAAGCTACGGATGTGGGTCTGTAATGGTTTGGGGTGGGATTTCGTTGGAGGCAGAACAGACTTGGTATTTGTAGAACATTTGACTGCTCACCGATACATTACTTGCTCCCGCCATTTTAGATGGAATTATTTTCATGCATGACAATGAACGTCCACCCACGGCTCAAGTGGTAAGGGAGTATCTGGCAGACTGAAATTTCCGTATTAGATTGGCCAGTCCGAAGCCCTGATATTAACTCCATTAAGCATGTATGGGATCATATGGGAAGACAGGTTCCGGAAGAGTGAATTGGCACTCAACCGAATTTGGCGAAACATAGACCAACAACTTATCCGCAATTTAATTTTAAGCATATTCAATAGATGTCAAACCACTATTAATGTTAGGGGTGGGAATACCAGGTACTAAAAATCTTGATTAATATATTGTATTAATTTCTTTTCTTAAGTTATCCTAAACAAAATAATACATAAATAAAGCTGTGTCTTTTTTTTGCTTAGAGAAAAATAAATTAAAAACTAGTTTGCTTAGGGACCTACTCATTTGAAATAGGAAAGTTGGACAAAGCCTAAATTTTTAAACAGACCTGTATATACAAAAAAGTTTTTTTTTAAATTTAAAAAGAAAATTAATCATTAATATTTCATATTGGAATGGGTAAAATTTACACTGCCACCTACATGTCTTTCTACTCTTTCGAACAATCACAACTTTTTGGTAGTCTTGTATTACATTTTTGAGTAAAACAAATTATTCCCTTGCCATTTCTACGTCAAAAAGGTATACCTGTTAAAAGTGGATACGAGCAACCGTTTTCGAGATATTTGGATTTAAAACAGTTTCACTCAAAAATGTAATACAAGATTGTACCAAAAAGTTGTGATTGTTCGAAGAAGTCGAAAGACATGTAGAAGGCGCCCCCTACAAGTAAGAGCAATACTAATATTAGATTCGAATTTGTCATACCTAAAAATCCCCGTATATCAATTTTCACTCTATTATTTACACTATCATAGATTTTATTTAAAAAATAGAAAAATTAAATAAAAACTTTAACACCCTGTATCTCGAGAACTAAGGCCTTGCGGACACTTATTTATATAGACTTTTATGTTTATTTTTTGGTCCTGAATATGTACCTGAAGTATTGACATTTCCTCATGAATCACCCTATATATATATATATATATATATATATATATATATATATATATATATATATATATATATATATATATAAGTTACTTATTTTCGACGGTACAGAAATTACAAAGAGGTTTTATTTCGGGTCTAGCAATCCGTGCGAAAAAAAAAGAAGAAACTCTTTTTATCTTAAGTGCTCAATATTTCGCCAATGTTTATTAGCTTCATCAGGAGTAACTACAAAAATGATAAAGAATAGGTCCAATTAGAATTATAACATTAAAATGACAAAATAAAATTTTGACAATCAAAAGAATGCAATAATTTTTAAATTTTAACATTTTTACGTTACAACAGTTCAAATAATGTGCATTTTTAATGATAATATTCATGTCCCAGCAGTTACATAAAATTTAAAAGTATTGTTACATAAAATAAATATTATTGCTCAGCTGATTGTTATCTGATTTATAATTAATGCAATTCTTGTTCTTTTTTATGTGGTACATTTCTAAGAATAACCTTTTTTTGTAATTCGATTCCATCTCTAAAATTTTAACTTGGAAAAGTCATAATTGTGGAGTGTTTTTTGATTGTGTTCAGCCAATGCACAAGAGATTTTCCCATCACTTTTATGGTCAGTTATTCTTTGCCTAAGCCACTGAGATGTTTGCTCGATATACTGTCCATCACACTCCAAGGACAACTGATACACAACAGTAGTTAAAATAGGAGAGCGCCTCCTCCTCCTCCTCTTCCTCTCTCTCATGTCCCTCATTCTTATCTTCCTCCCCTTTTATTCTCATTCGCATCATATTTTTAATTTTTTTTCTTTGTCCTCCCACATTTGATTTTGCATTTCCTAAGTCTTATAAATAGGTGTATCAAGATCATTTTAGTATGCTGAGGCACATTTACTAAGTGCTCGAGTTGCGTAAAAAGTTACTTTTGAATTTTTTCACCAATTGTGTATAAAACAAAAAGAAAAAATGTGTCAAGTAATAAGTGAATTATGTGTAATCGCGAAAAATTAGCTACATCTATCAGACAGTTAAAAGTTAAATATCTCAATTTCTTTGAAGTGATTTCGAAAGATGAATACACCAAGCTGTTTTATCCACTGAAACGAGATTATTTGGAAGCAATTGACTGTTGTGATGATTATTTAGAAGGAATTATAAGCCTTACTACGTTTTTCAATACATTTGGGAAATCATACTTTGTAGGAGAATAAGCCACCTATTAGAATTTATAGGAGAAGATTGCCAAGTTATACCTGCTATTATTGCAACCCAAAAGAGGTTTCAATTATACGAAGATAAAAAACAGGTATCATCAAGAAAAGTTAATCCTATTCGCAAGAGACGTCCTCCCACATATTTAAGATATTATGTTAAATAAATTAAATGGCTGAGTTGCTGATTGCAGTTAAATTATTAGAGGACAAATTTAGTAATGTTTCAAAAACCTATTTCTCATATTCTATGGCAAGTGGTCCGGAGTGGATAGACTGTTATTATAATCAATCTGCGGAATTCGTAAAGGCTGCCCTCTGTTGCAACAAATACTTTGAAACATTAAATGTTTTTCAACTTATTCGAGATCTAAAAGATATTGGCTTTGGTTACTATTTAAAAGACTTGAAGCAATTTATTGACGAGGATACTATTCTTCAAGAAATTGAGAAGGAAGAATAAATTTAATAATATTCACAATGGAGCAAGTGGTTACTGAAATGTATGAAGAGTTTATAATATCTGCTGCATACTTCCAATATTTATCAATTGTAGGCGAAGAAGACGCAGAGGCACAAGATTTGTCAGCATACGTTAAGAATATAGATCGAGTGGAACAATGTAAATTAGCCGCTAAATTTTGTAATGATTATTTAAAATATAAAAATGAGTATGAACTTTTAAATGAATTTAGAAAATTAGATTTAAGGTATCATATTAATTGTATTCAATCATGGTTAGTTAATGCAAAATAAAAATGTAATTAAGTTTTTTTATATTTTTATTCATTCATAAAACAATTGTCATATAAAAATAACACATTTGTCAAAGCACACATACAAGGTGATTTTGAATGATAGAAGCATTTTGGTTCCATTAGCTTTAGCGCTGGTTGTTCATCTATTTCAAACACAGACTTTTTAGAATATTTCTCTATAAAATCCTTTTTTTCTGTTCCTTTTACAAAAACAAAATCTGCTTTCTTCGTAAGTGTTTCAATTATTTTTGGGAAATGATGTAATGGAGTAAATCCATTATTCCAATGTATACAATGATGATTTTTCATTAGCCATACCGCCTGCTTGTGACAATCAGGTGAAAGAAACTCCATTGGAAAAGGCTTTTTAAAAATGTAATAAGTCATTTCATAACCATCAAAAGCTGCAAGCTCTTTCGGTATAAATTTATTTTTTTCATCCCTGAATCCTTGAATATCCATAACCAATCTCATATTTTCAAAGCAGCAAATTTTTTAATGGGAATTTTTTTACGTGAATAATTTGCAATTTCTTCTTTCGGTTGATTAATTTTAAAAATAAATTTTTCAAATTGTTGTAGTTTTGATGTCATGACTAAAACTAAAAGCTTTTGAAAATGCCTTTAAATTAAATGGAAGTATGGAAAGAGTGGAGATAAAGTTTATAATTGTTTCACAATTTTAGTAAGAGGGTTGTAGCTAAATAATTTGTCATGTAAAATAAGACAATAAGCAGAAGTATCTTTTTTAATTGCATTGTGTGTTTCAAATTCAATTCTCATTACTACGGATCCCGTTTGAATTGTTTCTTTTTGATGGGAGCAATCAATATGTGTAATAGGACTAATGTTTTTGAATTGTTCAGGATTAAAAATGGGTTCATTTGGAACACCATAGTAAGACTGTCTAAAGTTGGCAAACATTTTGTATAAAGCAGAAAATTTGTTTTCTTCGAAATTTAAGTACAAATCGTGATAAGGATATCTTTCAGAATTTAAAAATACTCTATTATTTGACAAGGTAATATTGTCAAATTTACTCATATCTTTAGCAATTTTCCCTTTTCTTGAAAGCCAATCATAACATGACGAGGAGCTACTAATTTACTAGTTGTTTTTACCGGCCATGTGTGGCGGGTTGTTTCGGTTAGAGAAGAATATTCAACAAGTTCCCAACTCCTAAATCCTATCAATATATCTTTATTTGATTCTAATATTTTTGATAGAGCAAGTTGTTGTGGCATATCAACTAGAATGTGAGGAACTTTCCAATACATTTTATCGAAAATAACCAATGCAGTGTCAGGAGCACTAACGGGGTGTTCCGGATCTTCTTTGAAGATAACACCATCTAAATCATCAGTTGATCTAATAAGAACTAATTCCTGTTTCATATTCATAATAATTTTTCTGTAATCCTCAAAAAATCCTAAAAGCATATTTAGTGGTATGGATACGGAGAATTTTCCATCATTATCAACTAAAATTGTATCACCTTCTTTTCGATGTGGAAACCAACCTGCATTTTCCAGTTTTAAACTTTCGTTGGTATTGTGGGAAAGGTAGCTTTTTAAGGTTGATGCTAATCCAACATTTCTTATTGAATCTATAGTAATTCCGTTTAGTTCATAGCGGATTTCTCTGAACAAAAAGGCTATACCATTATTAATAAATAGCAATTCTTTCTTATATTTATCTTCTGTATTAGTTAATTTTCCTTCGATATAAAGTAAACTATCTGATGGTAGAGTGTAAGCATCGAGTTCTTGAATTGGGATTCTTATTTCATCATTGTAATTGAATTTTGAAGAAATATATGGTTGATATGTGTGAAGCTCTGAACTAACGATGGAATTGTCTACATAAAGCTTTTCGTTTACGTTTAATATGTTCATTATTTTAAAACAATGAAACCCAAAGATGTGAGAAATTTACGATTATCTCGTCTTAACTTGTTGGTGTTGGATTTGATACTGAACTGTTGTTTAGTCTTTTTCTTTTTATAAGTTTTTACTTTGTTGATAGTGGTAGGTGCAAGTCTCATTCCAAGGGCTCTGTTATATCTAACAACCATTTTATATGTCACTAGCTTGTAAATGTAACCTTACTGTTATAGTTTCTCCTCTAAAACTGATAAGTTCTCCGTTTTGATCAACTATTTTAACGGTTATATTGTTAATTGCTTTGACGCTAACTGGAAAATACAAAATGGGCAATGGAGATTCCACTATTTTATAGCCTGGAGCTACAGTTGGATAAAACTGGTGAATAATATAAACAGGTTTACCATTACTGTAAGAACCGACACAAATATTACAATCAATACAAATAGCATTCACCTTAGTTATTTTTGCAACATTATCTGATTCTTCCTCTTTCATAGCTTTTAGTATCCTGCTATTAAAACCCAACATTCTTCCTATCGAATCTTCTTTGGTAAAATCAATTTTTCTACTACACATTAAAAAAGTTTTTAGAGTGTTAACATTTGCTTTTAAAAGAAAAAAATTTTTTTCATTCGGAAATAAATCTTCTATACTTTCTCTTATGTATGTTTCTATATCTGTAATGTCATAAGTTCCGTCGGGAATAACAATTACTTTATTATCTATATAAAATTTATTATATCCTTCTTTTATATTGGGAATAGTCATAAACGTTTCAAAATCAGCTAAACCCAGGTAATATTGTTTTTCATCCTTTAAATATATGGGGGATTAAAATCAGCAGACAAAACAGAACTGTTTCCTGATATGGCAATTGTGGTGGACATTGCAGTTTATTTATGAATGAGATATTACAACAAATAATGAGTTTTAGGGATAGTTGACCACAGTTATATGAATTAAATTTTTGTTTGTTTTCATAAGTATAAAATACAACCACTTTGCCATTCGAATTAAAATATTTGAGAAGTTCAAAAGGTGGTTTTAAATTTCCATAACTATCAAAATATATTACATTCTTGTTATTTTTAATATAAGCAGTCCAATGAGATCCTTTATTTTGTTTTTTATCCAAATTTACAATACCACACTCTTTCAGATTAATTTTTTTTGGAAGTTCATCGAGCATAAAAACACCTCTAAAGCCAGTTATTTTTAACAGCTTTACATATTTAATAATATCATTGTTCGTAAGTGCTCTTTTTGGAAAACTTATTTTGAGTTTTTTTTGTCCGATTGCTTTCATTTTGACTGATCCTCCTTTATAAGGTCTAATAAATAGTCCTTTTCCTTTATATGGTCTAATATATAATCCTTTGCCTTCTTTAGAAGCATTTTCCATTGCAATATTATGCCTATGTATTTCTTCTAGTTGCTGTTTAGCTGCTTTAGCATCATTTACTGCCTTAGCAATTCCTGCCGCGCCTCCACCTAGTGCACCCAGGGCGCCAAGAATGGGAAACAAAAGAGGTAGAAATCCTCCAACTTTTTTGGGTGTTCGAATGATACGTTTTTTTCTCTATTTAAGTTTACCCCCTATTTATCTTTAAATCCCATACCGAACTTTCTTTTACCCTTTATTATTCCTGCAACACTTAGAGCTGCAATTTTTTCACCAATAGAAGAATCCTTAGCTTTCATCCTATCCCAGGCTTTTTTTTTTCTAATATTTGGTCAGATATGTGTCTTCTTGTCTTCAGTCTGAGCGTATGATATATCGTGTTCTTTACAAGCGGAATCCAATGGATTTATATCAACGTCACCTCTAGTTAATCTTTTCTCCAAGTTGGTTCCTGGACCACAATAATTATATCCTGGTATATGAACTTCGAAGGGTAGTTTACTAATTAATTTATTTACTAAACCAGAGCCTTTTCTATTACGTCTTTTGATAATTTTTTTCAACTTATGCCGACCCACAGTCATTGAAGTTCTTTTTATACTAAAAACACATTGACATTTTTCTGGTATACATACTTTTACAGCTAAAAATATTTACTAGTGTGATTAAGAATGAGGATTGAAAAACAAAAATTCTCTTTACCAGTAAATAATCATGACGAAAAAATTTTAAGTTTTAAGTAAGTTGAGAAAGCATGGTGACTTATTTTGCGGTGGTTCAAAAAGAGGACTCATAGTTGGTTGCAGTGGTAGCGGTAAAACCAACGTTATGCTTACACTGCTCGAGCATCCTAATGGAATTAGGTTTGAAAATGTCTATGTTTATTCAAAGTCATTAGATCAACCAAAATATGAATATTTAAGAAAGTTGTTAAAGCCTATGAAAGAAATTGGATACTTTGAATACGATAGCGATGAGAACATTATTTCACCTCATGAGATAAAGCCAAATTCCGTTATCATTTTTGACGATATTCCTTGTCATAATCAATCTATTATTAGGGACTATTTCACGCATGGAAGGCATAGAAACACTGATTGTTTTTTTATTTTTCAAGGATATTCCTCAATCCTTAAACGTTTAATTCGAGAAAATTCCAACTTATTAATTTTATTTAAACAGGACTGTTTGAGTTTAAAACATATATATAACGACCACTGTATTATTGGATATGACATTTGATCAGTTTAAAAATATTTGTGCTAACTGTTGGATGGATCCATATGGCTTTCTTGTAATTGACAAAGATTGTGAAGTAAATCACAGCAGATACAGGAGTAAATTCGATTCCTTTATATATTTATAAAATTGAAAAATTTGCAGTTTTATTTCATTTAAAACTTGTACAGCATGGATAAACGTTTAGCTAGAGAATTAATAAAATCGAGACAAGCCGTGAAGCAGAAATATCGAAGCTTGAAATTAGCTACTTCTACCGCTCAGTCTGGATTAGAACAAACTTATAGACCAATAACACAACCTCTTAAACAGCTAATTTCAAATATTGGTAAATCCGAACCATTCGATTTAAAAGAAGAGAGAGTTTCAAAGTATGAAGAATTCAAAACACCTACAAAGCTTTATAAAACATCAACTCCGACGAAAACTATTCAGCAAACAGGAAAAACTCCGTTACTCCCCACAGAACTACCAACATTTTTAGATGACAGTAGTATCACTTCTTCCTCTTCTGTAGTACAACCATTGACATCAACTGTTATAGCAGAAACTTCACATCCTTCTAGTGACACAACAACAAATTTAAACTTGTCAGACATATTGGAACAAACTAGAAAAATAATTCAAACCTATGTTGGTACACCGTCATATAAAGATTACTTAGCAGATTTTCATGAATTACCCAGATCATATATTGATGAGGGTGTGAAAGATACACAACATAAATTTGACCATTATTATGGAATAGTTCATGACCTCGAAACGGATAAGTTTTCTTTTGGTTTAACACAGATACCGGTAGAAATTATTGGAAAAGACATTAAAGTGGGAGGAATAACGTACACAGGCACGCCAGGTTTATACGAATTGCTTTTCAAAAAAGAACCGAAAGGTTATAAGAAGGAAGATTTAGATAATTACAGGAACATTCTAGCTAAAACAAATGTATATCGTAGGAATTTTGATTCAAATGAACAAGTTCAAGGAAATACATCACACAAATATGTTACAATAATAGGACCATATTTACAAAGAAAGGGGATTACAAAGACAAAAACCTTGCAAAGATTAGTTACAGCATTTAACAAACCAAAACCTCCGTTTAGAACAATTAGAACCAAAACAACAGGAAAGGGATTAATTTTAAAAACAAACAGATCAAATACAGACTATGTATACTGGAATAATGTAAACGAAATTGTTGATAGGCTACGTTTATTAATTTCATCAAGTGATGCGGGAAATAACGCTCATAGTAACGAGATTATCTCTATTATTGAAGAATTAAGAGAAGATAAAGTTATACTATAAATAACAGCTATTAAATATAATCATATTTATTGTTTAATGAAAGCTCAACATGACAGTTGATAAATTTGGACGCCATATTTCAAAACGTCAATTAATAAATTCTGCTTCTTTGGAAAATACAATTTATTCAAATATTGAAAGTAAAATTCTCAACAATTTTAAGTTAGATTTTATTAAACAAAATCAAGAGGGAATAAGTGACATTAATAATTTAAAAAGGAGATTAGGTGAAAATGAAACAAATAATGAAATCTTTGCTAAAAAGCTTAAAGTTTTTGATGAAAATTTTTTAAAGTATGAAAACCAAATTAAAGGATGTTATACCTCAATTGAAAACGTTAATAAACAGTTAAAAAGGAAGACAAAAAATTAAGTGATATCAACAAAATTAATAAAATAATGGAAACAAATATAAGAGAAGTAATAATTGAAAAACACAAGGAAAAGATTAAACAATTAAGAACTTTTATAAAAAGGTTAGATGATGAAAAAAAAAAAAATCAAAATAGTATTCTTAACAGTAGAACAATTGACCAACTCTCTTTGGAAGAAAAACAACAATATATTTCCTTTGGAAAGATAATGTCTAGTGTAATTAAGAAATTAGAACAAGAATTAAATAAAACAGAGGAGGAATTCAAAAATAGTGATAGTAGATCAACTACTTTCTTAACTGGAGAGATAATAAACTCCTTTAATGCTTTAGAAAGGGAGATTACTAAAATTAGTAAAGTTTTAAATGAAAAAAGTTATACAATACAAATTGATAAATTGAATGAATGGGAAAAAACATATAAAAGTTATATTTCGAATTATTACAAAACATAGAAATTGAACTTCCTTTAAATTGAATAAACAAGTTTGTTGTCATGTCAACCGTTAAACATCAAGTCGTTAATGAATTACATAAACCTGCTAGAAAAAACTACAAACGCAGAAGGGTAGTGGTGAAAGGGTTAAATGATCTTTTTCAAGCTGATTTGGTTGAAATGTTACCCTATGCCAAATTTAATAAGGGATTTAGATATATCTTGATTACCATAAATGTATTTTCTAAGTATGTTTGGGCCGAACCGGTAAAATCTAAATCTGGAAAAGACGTAACAGCGGCAATGAAAAAAATATTAATCAGTACAAAAACTCCACCAAAAAACTTACAAACGGACAGAGGGAGAGAGTTTTTCAATGTAAATTTTCAAAATTTGATGCAACAATTTCGAATTAACCATTATAGCACGTTTTCCAATTTGAAAGCGAGTATAGTAGAAAGAGTGAACAGGACTTTAAAGAATAATATGTGAAAATATTTAGCATTCAAGGAAATTACAAATGGTTTAATATATTAGCGGATATTGTAAAAGAATATAACAATACAAAACATTCTTCAATAGGAATGAAGCCAAAACAAGTAAATAAAACAAATGAAAAGAGAAACTTGAAATCTGCATTTACTCATGCTAAAACGTTAGATATAAAATCTCCAAAGTTTAAAGTGGGTGATCACGTACGCATAAGCAAGCATCGAGAGGCATTTTCGAAAGGTTACACACCAAATTGGTCAAATGAGATATTCCACATTAAAGAAGTTAAGATGACAAACCCCTGGATATATTTAATTCAAGACGAAGATAATCAGGACATTCTGGGTGGTTTTTATGAGCAAGAATTACTAAAAGTAAAGCATACCGATGTGTATCTTATTGAGAAGATTTTAAGAAGGAAAGGAAACAAAGTTTATATGAAATGGTTAGGACTTGATAAAAAATATGGATTGATAAAAAAAATATTGTTTAATTAAATTGAAATTAAATTTTAGTTAAATTTGTTTTATTTCTGTTCCTCACTTTATGCTTTAGCTGATACAAATTACAATGTCTGAAAAGTACCTACCCTTATGTGCTAATTAATTTCAAATAAAATTCACATTTGAGAAATTAAAATTTTATTAAGTAAAACATCAAATACAATTTTTATTAAAACGTGTCAAATATATTTTATTTCTATGTTCCTCAGATAATATCGAATCTAGAATAAGTTTACAATCATTTATACTTTTTTCAAAACGGAGTCTATCTAAGTACCACATCTGAAAGTTACTCCTACGGGCTTGTCTGTAAGCAAAGCTCCACTTCACTAACACATGCACCTTATTGTTCTCTTCCAGAAAATATATTGTTTTCTTCGTAATATTTTCTTTTTGGTCCATTTTCATTGTTTTCTTCGTAATATTTTCTTTTTGTTCCATTTTGCTTCAATTTGTTTTCCATTTCTTCAGGATATAAAGCAAGTAATTCCATCATAGTTGAAACATTTTCACTGTTAGGATTTTGTGTTGGACTTATTATATTATAAACATGCGTACACAAGTCGCCACAATCAGCTGAAATATTATTTTGAAATATTTTTAAATATGTATTGAATTCTTGCCTTTTAATTATAGATAATCTATAATCAATAATTTCCTTCAATCGCCACAAATTGTCCAAAGACTCTTGTCCTAAGTATATGGAGTGTGGGCCTTTTGTAATTTGCAGAACAGGGATATCATTTATTTTCTGGACCTGCAGATGAATGTTGTTTATCTTCACACTGGTTTGATCAACTTGAGGAAAGTAGAAATTGTTTACAATAATTCCTTGATGAATACAAATGTCTTTCCAATTTTCTTCGGTTAGTGCGATTAAAAATCCAGTTTTTCCACCAATTACAATTTTTGGAGAAAAATCATTTAAACTAATGCCAACAAGAACAAATTTTGACAAAGAATTATTTAAAAAATAAATTTTTGAATTAAGAAGCGTTTCTAAAGGCTTATGAACCACGGCGTTGTTCATAATGACTAAACGAGACTGAAACATATTGCGTTATCCTTGTACTTAAATATTCTCATCCCCACTTTCTTTAAAGTTTCGATTAAAATGGATTAATGAAAAAATAGAATTTCAGTTTGAAATTTGTAATAAAGATAAATAATTAAAATGGTAATGTATAAAAATAATGCATAGTTTAATGTAACACTAATGATGGAAAAGTAATAATTTTTGAATCCGTCATAATAATTGGTATGGTTGGGGGTTATAATTTGTAACTGATTATTTTTAAACTCTAACCTTTCGATCCAATTTGTATTAAAAATAGATCGATTTGGATAATGATACAAAATTTTAAAAAATTTACTTGCATTTTCATCTCCATTTATTCGTTCCATCCAACTAATTGTACTATTGTTAATTAATCCAATTTTCATAAATTTACGATATTTACTTAGAGTGACGTCTGTTTTATTAGAAAAACATATTTCACACTGTGTTACGCTAGGGGGATGATGAACATAAAAAACATTTTGGAAAATAAAATAAAAAAGAATGAATTGCGATCTACTGATAGTCATTGAAACAAATTAATAATTATATTCCAATTTATTAACATTAAGCAGATACTTTCACTACGAAAGCAAAAGCAGTTGTAAAAAAATAACAATAAAATACTTAATTTAAATATATGTAAAAGTTCATAAATAAGGATATTAATAATACTATATAAAATGTGTAGCTTGAAGACTTATTTTGAATGGTTACAATTATTCGATTTCTATTTTTCCATAAACAGTTATTTAAATCACAATTCCTAGCAAGTTTCTTATGCTCCACAATAGGATCATCATAACTTAACCAATCAAAAATTTCAATACCACAATAAAAACATTTACAAATATCATTGATTGAAATATAGTAAAAGCCAGCTCCAGCCGACACTTCTGGCCTCAATTTTCCTTTCCATTTCTTAAAAGTGGAAAGTCCTTTTTCATATGTTTTAAAATAACTGTTATCAATTTCTTTGTCAGAAGTTTCTAAGCACATTTTGTGAAAGGCTTATGAAGACTAACTTTGGTTTCAAAAACAACAAATTTAAATACCTTATAATATCTACATAAATATATCTAAATCTTCATGTTCTGCATTCTATTGATACAAAGCAATATCTTGGTGTCCCCAAGCTAATGTATTAAAACTATAGGGAATTGTATAAAATTATCATCTTCAGAACTCAAAGCCAATTTATTAATTAATTCGGTGAAAATTGTGTGTTGTCTAGATCGAAAAACATACATTGAACAAAAGGTTTTAGAATGATTTTCAACAACATCTTTATAATGAATAAAATCCAACTGCTTTTTAATGGCACTTTTCTTAACACCTTTTGCTTTTTTTGTTAAACTATTTTCCGTTTTAATACAATATGCCTTTGCTCCAGTATCAAAGAAAGCAGTAATGGGTTCACCAGCATATTCATCTTTGAATTTTCCTATAACTGACTTTATAATAGGCATTTCATGAATATTACCAAATTCATAATTAGATGTATCAAATTTGTGAATATTTTTTATCATTCAGAATAAATATTTGGAGTTGTGACTTCTAAAATGAACGAATCGGTATCGGTGTATAAAAGTGAAATATTTTCCTGATAAAGAGGTTTTAAAAAATTATAAAAGAAATCATACATGACAGTTTTAGATATATCTAATATTGAGAAGCCTACATATATTGGTTTATTGTAACTTGAATCTTTTGCATTTGAATAGCTACCAAGTTTTCAGAAAATATTGTTAAGTTCTTGAAATATGCTTTTGCAATTAAATTCTCAGCACCATCTTTTCTTCTATTTTTTTCCCATCTAACAAGTCTTACGTCAATTCTCCTATCAACATTTTCCATAGTCTGGCCATAAATACTATTATTTGCCAACTTGTAAGTATTACGATCAAATTCATTCTTTGAATCATTTCTTAATCTTGAATTCAAGTCTATATATTTTTTCAACCAATCAGATTGAGAAAACTGTAAAACTCTATGAACTTTAGTGTAACTTGATTTGTGATGTTCCAAACATTGTTTGGAACATGTTGTGAATAACATATTTTGATTTATCATTTAAATTGGGTATTAATTTTATGCATTTAGAATAAAGTTTTCAGGACAAAACGGAAAATCGTTATGATAGGAATGTAGACTTGTAGGATATTCTAAATCAACTTCTAAAACATATCCCTTATTAGATTTTTTAGAAATATTCATAATATTTAAATCATTGATTTCTTTATCTGTTAAACAAACAAAATCTCCCGTTGGAATGTGCTGTGACATTGCATAACCATACAAATGTGTTGCATCATAATAAATTATGTATTTGGTTGGCTTTAAAGGATCAAAATTTAAAAGAAATGGATTATTAGCTTCAGATTTTTTACAAATGCAAGAGCTCACACCACCGCGAACGCTTTTTTTTTGAAAAAGTGTATCATATCTGGATCTGTTAACAATTCTAACTCTATTCCAGTATAACGCAAACACGCCTCCCAGGATAAACCTGGAAAAGTGTAAAAATGAGCTGGATCGAGCTTATATGTGGATAAACAAGTGCTTCTAAAATTTTCAAAAATATTTGCCAAAAGTAAAGTATCAGAGAGTAAGTAAAGGTCGGAGTATTGACCAAGAGATTCACATTTAAACAATTGCCAAACCTTTACAGCTCTTTGATATTCTGCATCACTGATGTGCTCATCCGTTAAAGTATTATAAAATTGCTCTTTCTGAGGTAAAGTTGTTTCTTCTAATTTTAAGTAATCATCAATATAATTGTAAGGAAATACACCTTTTTGACGAATAAGTTTAAATTTTTCTTCATCATTGAAATTTTTTTTTTATTTCTTTACATTGTTCATCTTTTAAGCTTTCAGAGAGTTTTGATAAAGAATGGGATAGAAATTGAAAAGAATCAATGAACCTTAACGATATATTTTTTTTCTTAGCCTTTTGTGTCTTTTTATCAAAATAGTTATCCACATGAATAAGCTTTTCAAATGAAATATATTTTTCCTTGTTTTGTGCGATAACTGTTAGTTGTTCTTTGTTTAAGCATAATTTTTTAAGAAATAGATAAGAATCATAATTATGCAAATTATGCAATATAACTGGAATAAGGTTAGGTATTCTGTAATTTATGTTGCAGAGTAAATGAGCTGGACCTCTATAAAGACCAGTTATATGACAATGATCTGCAACCCTGTCATTTAAAAGAGGTTTATTACAAATATGACTAACTGTTTCATAGTTATGATAAATTTTGTCCAGTTCGTTCAAAGGAATCATCTTTTTAGGAACCTTTAAAAATTTATTGTATATGTTATATACGTCTCTTTCTAAAGAATTTATAAATAATGTATCACAATTTTGACCTCTATATCTTTCAAATTTAGAATAAGTATCGTCGAAGGAACATTTACATTTATGTAATAGGCAAATGAATGTGGAATATGTTCATATTGTTTTAAGGTGTATGAAGTATTAGGATTTTTGTCAACATTGTCATTATTTAAAGGCTTTAAAATGCATTCAAAATCTGCATACACCACGAAAGGAACTTTCATTTGTTTATGATAATTTACAAATTTCAAAATATTATCATATGAATAGTTTCCAAACTTATCTTTTATTAATTCTTTAGAAGGTAGGTTAATTCGTAAATGATCACAATCATAGCTATTGTGTTGTAATAAATTTTCTTCTGTAGGGAAATATTGTAAACAACCGTCGCAAATATATTTTTTTCCGTGATGTTTAGACATTTGTGCAGAAACTAATTTTGATAAATCTTTAATATAGCAATAATGAAAAATTTTTCATCGTCATCACTTATTAACAATAAATTGACATGTTGATTTTTTTTATTCGATGAATAATAAAGTGGACCAATTACTTGATACCCCTTTTTAGGATTTATAATTTCTAATCCATATACATTAATAGAAATGTTATTTTTTTCTTCAAAAATCTTAATGTTCTTTAGCAACATTGGAAATTCTATACCTGACATATCCAAAACAGAAGAGTAGTGTGGGTAGGATGAAGTTTCAAAATCTAATCCGCTTGGTTGGTGAAGAGCAGACACAACTGCCCAGGGGAAGCAAAAGTTGTCATCATTCCTAATGTTGATCACAGCTTGACGTCTCTTGATCTCTTGAGGAAGTTCGATAAAAGATGAGGCTCTCAGCGGATTGTGCTTGTTAACATTAATTTCCAAAAGAAGTAAATTCATCAAAGCCCATCCTGCAACGTAAAAATTAAAAAATTACTTTTTTTGTTGCTGTTGTAAAATAGAAAGTAAATTCTTTACCTGAATCTCTTTCTGCAAATTCGTCAGCTTTCTGGTCAATAATGGTGCAGATTTGCTCTAAAAGTTCTTTTGTCTGATCTCCCTGGCAAATGACTTGGAACGGCGCATTAAAAGATTTGACATCATAGCTGTCGCTGCTGGGGTTAAAATAGAAACCGAACAGTTCCATATTTAGCTTGATACATTTATGTTTCTGCAGTTCTTGATCTATTAGATGTACAATTTTGTATTCCAAATGTTGAAAATATTCTTTCACATTTATGAAGTTTTGGGGTGAGGAAATCATCCTATAAGATATTATTCGTTCCCTGAATGCCGACTTGATAATTTCAACACCTTCCTCCAAGCCTATTTTGGAATTGTTCTTGTGCACACTAGATCGAAGATGTCCACCCCATAGACTTTGGTTTATATTTTTCTTGCATTCTTTACAATATTTTACAATATTTGTATAATCTATAAATTAAGAAAAAATATTTTACAAAATAAAAAATGAAAATTAAAATGTTCTTACCTTTAACAAGCTTTGGTTGTTTCAACCAACTAGTGAGTGTTGTGGAATTTTCGCAAACATGTTTTTTAATATGTCGCAATAAATTATCCTTTCTAGTGAAGACTTTATTACATGTTACACACTTATGCATTTTTGAAGTTTTCTAGATAATAATAATGAAATTAATATTGTACATTTTTATTTGGTTATAGTCAAATTTTGAAAAAAGCAATTGCATTTTTGAAGTTTTCTGGATAATAATAATAAAATTAATATTGTGCATTTTTATTTAGTTATAGTCAAATTTTGAAAAAAGCAATAAAAGCAATAGAAATTAATTGACTTTATGAATCCATTTCTTCAAATGAGTCAACTAATTTGTCCAAGGCCTGTTTAACATAATTCACCGTACTTGCGTCTCCCTGTTTAATTGTGATCAAATCAGTTAAATTTTGAATAGCGAAACCCAGACACTTAAGGTTTGCTACTTGTTTTTTATTTTTTTTATTAATTTTAAATTTTTTTTTTAATAATAAATGATCGTTTCGAAATTGAATTTTGCTCAACTGGTGAATTATTAAGAGAAATATCCGAAGTTAAATTTGCTTCAATTTGTTTTTCTTGCGAATCAGAATTTACAATATCATATGGTGAATTAATAGGAGATATAGCCGAACTTAAATTTTGATCAATTTGTTCTTCCGAATCAGAATTTTCACTAAACAAAAAGGGAGAGCAAATTGGTCTCTGAAAACAAACAATATCCTCGTAGCTAGAATTTTCGAATTGATTTTCGTCAATGTCATTCAGTTCTTCAAGAGTTTGTTTAGTTTTTGTTGTAATTAAGTCCGTTTTGTTGTCAATAATGTCATTAAGATCGTCAAGAGTTTGTTGTTGAGTAGCTGTAAATAAATATTTTTCGTTGTTGTGTTTGTTGGCATTATTCTGAACTTGGCTATTGTAAATAATTTCATTTAAGTCCTGAATAGTTTGTTGTTGACTAGTTGTAAATACGTCTGTTTCAATGTTTTGTTGGTTTGCAAAATTTTGCATTTGAGTACATGTGTAAAGTCAAAGTCATTGTCAATTATTTTGCTACTCGATGCCAAAAAATTGTCCATTATGAAAAAAAATCGTAATAACAAATAAAATACCAAATAAAAGTGTCACAAATATAAATAAAAATGTCACCAATATAAATAAGAATTAAATTTTGCCAACTAAAAATGTTAGAAATATAAATAAAAATTAAAAAATTACCAAATAGACACAATGAAAACACCAGAAAACTCGCGAACCGTGCACAGTGTGAATGCAGAAATCAATTGCATTCGTCTCTTCGCTGAGGCGATTTTATATGAAAAATATGTCCTACTTAAAGTTGAACGACAACCACTTTCCCAAGCCGAGCAACGACCTTACCCCCTCCCTTCCCCCTCCCGTCCACCCTGCCTTCCCCTACATTCCCCCTTCACCCTTCCTTTTCTCCCCCTTCCCTACCCCTCCATTCCCCTCCCTTCCCCCTCCCCTCCCCCGGACTCCTGAATTTTTCCGAGACTCAAATCCCGGCTCCCCAATTACAGGCTACCCTTTTCAGGTTAAGTTAGTTTAAATTAGGTTAGGTTAGGTTAAAAAGAAGAAAGAAAAAAAGGAGAAGGAAGGAAAAAGGAGAAGGAAGGAAAAAGGAGAAAAAGAAAAAAGGAGAAAGAAGGAAGGGAGAGAAAAAGAAAAAAGAAGAAAGAAGGCAGGGAGAGAAAGAAAAGGAGAAAGAAGGAAGGGAGAAAAGGGGGATCTTAGGTTAGGTTAGGAAAGAAAGGAAAAAGGAGAAGGAAGGAAGGAAAAAGGAGAAGAAAGGAAAAAGGAGAAGGAAAGAAAAAAGGAGAAGGAAGGTTAAAGGAGTAAAAGAAAAAAGGAGAAAGAAGGGAGGGAGAGAAAGAAGATGGGGTGAGGGTGAGGGGGGGGTTAAGGGGATCTCCCCCTTTATGGGGGGTTGGCGGAGTGGGGAGGGGGCGAAGCCAGGTAAAGT
Source organism: Kuschelorhynchus macadamiae (assembly GCA_030620095.1). NCBI lineage: Eukaryota > Metazoa > Arthropoda > Insecta > Coleoptera > Curculionidae > Kuschelorhynchus > Kuschelorhynchus macadamiae. The sequence continues at coordinate 9,682 of JAUTXW010004167.1, read as the reverse complement.
GACAAGAAAATGGACAGTGGAAAAAAAAAACAACTCAGTTGGATCTGAGAATGATATGACGCAGGTAGTGAAAGTAGTGGTCGATGGGATATATACTTCAGAACAACCACTCGGTAATCATACAGTATCATTCGCTGTAATATCAGTTGTCGCTATTATTTATAACCTATAACCAAAATTTTTTTTTTTATCAAATATATCTATCTAAATCTAAAGCTCCTAACGATGGCAGAAAATATGATTGGAGACGCTGACCAAATTGAAGAAAATAATGTGGAGATCGCCGCTCAAATTGAAGAAAGAGAAGAAATGTTTATTAACTTGGAAGGCGATTCCATCAGTTATAAACATTCATTTTTGGACAAATCATCTAGGCTTGTTAGAAGATCATTCTTGTTTAACATTCATATTAATTATATTGAGGAGGAAGAAGAGATGGAGGAAGATGATCAGGAAATTGACGAAGGAGTGGACGTGGACAACTGCTAAATTTAGGAACCAAGGCTGACGTAAAAGTAAGCAAGTTTAGGGCTAGTGAATTATTTAATAATTTTGAAGAAAAAGATGTATGTGTTTTACAAAGCTACACTAAAATTGAAAGTCGAAGACTAGGAACATTTGCTCTTTGCCTTTCTTGTAGTGCAATTCACATGAGATATTTACGGAGAGGGGGGGAGTCCAATCATGTGAGCTGCCACTACAAAAGAGCTTATGTTGTTAGTGCTTCTGATTTACATTGTGCTATTTGTAGTATACATCTTTTTCTACTAATTCCTGAACATGCTTGCTTTTACTGCAATAAAAGTGAAAAAAAAAAGAGATAGAAGATTATGTTGTTAAATATTAATATTAAACATAGTTTGTAAATGTGATGTGTAGATTATTTCAACAATATTAATTTAAAATATAGGTTATAAACGTAATGGGTAGATAATGTCAAAAATATTAATTTTAAACATAAATTGTAAAGATAATAAGTAGAATACGTCAACAATATTAATTTTAAAAAATGTCAACTGTTACTATAAGCGGTTATATATTTTCAGTGCTATATGCAAAATATTTATTTTTATTCTAACATCTGACCCTGTATTTTTTTTTATTGCAACAAGAACGAAAAATGAAATAGCTAATCATATGTAAAAATAATGTGTAGATTATGTAAACTGCCACTATAAGCGCTCATATATTAGCATAAAATTTTGTTAACGCTTGTTTCTGTATTCAATTGAGTTTTCTCTTACTTGATGCAAATTATATTAATATTATTAGTATAATTAAAAAATAATAACTATTAATTTCCACTGTTTATTTTAAAAATGTTAAACCATAACAATTGTTTTGTTATGTAATGTGAAAATTAGTATGTATTAAAAAACTTCTTAGAACATTGTTGTTGATGCAAATTATATTAATATTATTAGTATAATTAAAAAATAATAACTATTAATTTCCACTGTTTATTTTAAAAATGTTAAACCATAACAATTGTTTTGTTATGTAATGTGAAAATTAGTATGTATTAAAAAACTTCTTAGAACATTGTTGTTGATGCAAATTATATTAATATTATTAGTATAATTAAAAAATAATAACTATTAATTTCCACTGTTTATTTTAAAAATGTTAAACCATAACAATTGTTTTGTTATGTAATGTGAAAATTAGTATGTATTAAAAACTTCTTAGAACATTGTTGTTTTAATATAGGAAAAGAAAAAAAAATATATTAATATATTATTATTAGTATAATTAAAAAATAATAACTTTTAATTTCCACTGTTTATTTTAAAATGTCAAACCATAACAAATTAGTATGTATTAAACACTTAAAGAATATTGTCGTTTCAATATAGGAAAAGGAAAAACTGTGTGTCAATTATTATATATATTTACATTTACTTTTTACAAATTTATTTGACCAGAGTTTTCACAAACACAAATTATGAAAAATATTATCCTCTTTTTAAAACTACAACAAAATGATGTCTAATTACATCTTTGAAGATTTGTACCAAATAGTAATATCTAGTTCGATATACAGGACAATTGTTTACCATTATAGAACAACAATTTTCATCATTCCATCTTAAAATACATTTTAAACAAAAAATGTGGGAACATGTATTTGGTCTACATGAATCTCAGTTTTGTTCAAATTTTTTAAAACAATCCCATTTTCTTCTCGAACTAATGGTATAGTTTCTTCTCGAACTCCTGGTATAATTTCTTCGAGGCTAATTGTCTGAAGCGGAATGGATCGATTTCTTTCTCCAACTGATTCACTCATTTTATTTTAATATTATTAATAAATTTAATTTTTAATAAGATTTTTTTTCTTTTAATAGTCCCTCGTACCTTAGCATACTAAAATGATCTTGATGCACCTATTTATAAGACTTAAGAATGCAAAATCAAATGTGGGAGGACAAAGAAAAAAAATTAAAAATATGATGCGAATGAGAATAAAAGGGGAGGAAGATAAGAATGAGGGACATGAGAGAGAGGAAGAGGAGGAAGAGGAGGCGCTCCCCTATTTTAACTACTCACAACGTTACTATTAAATAATAAGGGTGTTTGATCTTTGACCCTTAGGAGAAGAATAGATTAAAGTTTTTTATTGTATTATATTTTGCTATTTTTATGTGTAGAAAATCTTTGAATAATTTTGCAATATTATTAGTTAGGCCACTTATAAATGGTAGTTTTCTATATTTAAGTTCAAGCGGTTGAACCTTTTCTGTAGGGCCATCATATGTATTTGAATTATAAATCAGTTTTTTTTAGAATATGTATCGGATACCCATTATTTAAAATATCTCCAGATTTTTAAATTGTATTGTAAAAATGAATCATCAGAAATATGCATTACCCTGTTTTTCATGGCTATTACTGTATTGTATTTTTGATTCTTTGGATGGTTAGAGAAATAATTTAAAAATCTACCGGATGCTGTTGGTTTCTGATACCAATCCAAAATATTTTTATTTTCTGGGTTCCTAATTAGCGTAGTGTCCAAAAATGGTACACTACGTTGGTTTTCTTTTTCAATAGTAAACTGAATATTTTTATGAAATGATTTAAAATATTGCAAGATAAGTTCTGTACTGTCCTCCGGTACTGAACAAATTATATCGTCCACGTATTTATATATAAAAGGTATCTGAAATGGCAAATTGGGGATAACACTGCTAAGTAAATGATCTAAAACTATTGTTGCAAGAATAGGGCTTATGGGTGCGCCCATAGGGGTGCCAAAAATTTGTTTATAGAACCTATTATTAAAACTAAAGTAAGTGTTGTTAAAGATAAATTTGATTAAATTTATGAAATTATTTTTTGAAAGTGTGGTGAATTTCTTATATATATATATATATATATATATATATATATATATATATATATATATATATATATATATGGAATTCTAGTCATTTGGATAAGTTTAAGTAGCTTAAAATCGGATTACAATAATTGAGAATGTTAGCCAGACAGACAGGCAAATAAAGTTAAATAAAAACTTGTAAAAAATAACCTAAATTTTTCCAAAGGTGGTTAGGCCTTGCAATTTTACTACTGCATACTTCAATAAAAGATTAAGCCGGTATTATATCAGCCCCATTCATTATATTACGTTTATTACTTTTGAAATCTACTGAATAGACGGGATCCTTGATTGATTACATCACTAGAAAATTCCGTTATGCGTCATGGCGTCCTGTATTTATATAATAGGTTTGGGTCTTTACCGGTATGCATTATTTCATTATATTTTAGTCATGTTGATAATTGATAAGCAATTGACTAAAATAAAATAAGTCTTGAAAAATCTGTTATTGAAAGCCTTTTTATGTTTTACTGTGATATTGACAACTAATTTTGTATTAAGTTTAGTGATAAAATCAATCAGTCCTAAGTTTGAGCCTGAACATAATGTCTACAGTTTCTGGGGTTATTTTACAGGGTTGTTCAAAATAAACGCACAAAATTCCTTTCTCTGTATGAGTAATTTTTCACAAAAACACTGGAACTCGAAGTGATTTAAATGGTTGTTCATCTTTTTGTAAATTGAAATTCTAAAACAGTTTTTTTCCACGTTTGGTTGTTTATTTGGCAAATACTTACACACACAAAATAATAAAATCAGTTAATCTTTCATTTTGATCATTGAATTATAAGCAAGTGTTATATAGTATTTTGGAACTTTGACATTTTTGAATCAAGATGCTCTCAGAAAGGCAGCGTATTGAAATTTTGATATTGTTGGATTGTGGAGACAAAGTACGGAGCCAGGATGAAGTTTGTGTGTTGAACTTGCACCGAAAGTAGGCAGATTAACAATATTATCAGGCAGAACTACAACATTATCCAGGCTATGGTCAATAAATTTCAGTACAGAAATTTAGATCATATCAGTTTTTTAATTTTTGTATATTGTCCAGATATCCGTACAAGCCATGACTGAGTTGCGTGCCTTGAGCGCGATTGACTTTCAAATGGCCACATCTGCATCTAGGTATTCAGTAAACTCCTCATTTTTATAGTGACGTATATTTCCTTTTAAAACATTTTAACCCGCTTCCCTAAAGAAAATGTGCGCAGTTTAGCTTCTTTAATGAGTCCGCCTTTATTAGGAATCCCGAGCATATACGACCACACACCGTGTGATGCTTCCACGTTGCATGACTCTATGAACAATTCTTCATCTAAACGTTCTTTATATTTCTTCGCCGTTGCCGTCTTCATAGTGATGTATATTTTTGTTGAAATATGGTTTGGAGTTTCTTAAGCGGGAAGCTTCTGCACACTATTAATGCATTGGACGTCAACTACTTTTCTTTTTAATCCCATCCCTCCTTATTAGTCCGTATATCCTGTTGATCCCCTTAAGCTCTTTTTTGTGGACTGTTAACTTACTTCACTTTTTTTTAATGGGTTCGAACAATCTCCGAAAGGACTCCGTTGTTGATTTTTGGTCCAGTCTGTTATAAACAAATAATTTTATCAACGTCTAGTAGTGTTAGTAATTTAATTAGTGACCGCGTGAAAACACCCTATGCCATCTTTAGAAGGGTTACTAAAATATAAGTAGTAGCCGTAGTAATATTGTAAGTACAAAAGGGAAAGTTTATTGAGGCAGAATTGAAAGAATTGCAGATTAGGAGAAGAAGGAAAGGCCTTTTCTTCATATTCAGGAACAAAGTCTGAGGTCTTTGGAGTTGGACAGTGAAAGGATGCATGTAGGTCGATGCTCGTGTCTGACTGGCAGGAATTACTAAGAAAGGCACAATGGATGATAATTCATCATAACAGAATCCGTGGTAGTATCTGTAAAACAGACATGATCTAGTAACGTAAGCTTCCCTGTGATTGAATCAGCAGTCTGGTGAATAGCTCTTTGGATAGAGTCAAGGGATTGAAGGAGGGGCGTCTCATATATTCAAGCAATACTCAAGGCTGGCTCTGATTGGGGAAGTGTAAAGGGTATACAAGTTGATAGAAAAAAATATTTTTGAGTCCGGAAAAGGAAATCTAATTTCTTTGCGGATGCTGTGCCAATTGAGGTGATGTGATCATGCCAGCGAAGATGTTTCTGAGAAGGGATATCAACTAGGCTAAAGGAATCTTTGGTTTCAAAGATTTGATTATTCTTTGAATGGTATCGGTATGGGGTGATAATTTGTGAGATAGTAAACATGATTGTGTTCTAGTGGCATTAAACTGGACAAGGTTCTTTGCTCCTCATGTTATGATTTTCATGTAGTCTTCGGTTAGGAATAAAGTCATTACTCTACGCCTATAATCAATTTCAGTCTCGGAAACAAGTTTGGGAAATTGTATGTTGGAGTGGAGTGTATCGTTATCATAGCTACGAGTAGGATTGCTGGTACAAGAAAGTAGATCATTGATGTGGAGGAAGAATAGGGTAGGCGCCAATACTGAACAACCCTACACCTGGGTTGATTTTGTAAAAGTCAGATGAATGGCCATCAACCACTACAGATATACTTCTGTTGGAAAGAAAACTAGCAATCCAAGTAGAAAGTTTTGGAGGAAGACCATAGGCGAGAATTTTGTTAAGAAGTGCGACATACGAGACTTGACCAAATGCCTAGATAATTACGTGCATATTGTATGGCAAAACTGGTATTGATGAAACGGAGAAGTGCAGAGGAGGGATTAAAGTAGAATTTGCGGCGAATTGTTTTGCAAAAAGCTCAGCTTGATTGCTTGAAGATTTTTTCACTAGAAGTTAAGGGTGGAAAAGAGCTTTTGCAGAAGTTTTGATTAACGTTTTTGGCAAGCAACCAAAAGTATTGGCTACATTTTAGGTCAGAAAGAACTTTGCCTTTTATGCCTGTGTTAAAGGCATTTTTGCTGTTGAAAAGTATGCGATTATAGATTTTCTGAAGTAGGGTTCTTAAGGAAATTGTTTTGAGTGCGGCTTTTCATTAGTGCGATGTTTGAAGTCTTAGTAGACTAAAAAGGTATAAAGGTTTCTATGCCTAATTGTATTACATCCGAGATTTTTTAACACATTTTGGAAGGATCGTTGGAAGGGAAATAAACATCATTCCAAGGTAATCCAAATTAGCGGAATTACAGTGCCAAATAGTACGAGGTGGTATAGATTCTACAATTTCCTGTTGTGTGGGACAGGAAACAGTAATTGTATGAGACGGAAAACAGTAATTAGATCATGGTTAGCGAGACCCTGGGGAACGAAAATGGAAAACTCAAAGCTCTGAGTGAGTGGTGATAAAAGGTCCAATGGGTTTTGGCTATGTGTGACGATGCGTGGGAAGTAGGGAGGTTCTCTGATGACGTTGGTAAGAGATTGGCTGATTGCCAAGATCTCTGGTGCTCTACCTTGGGGATCGGTGTTAGTAGAACATAAACATTCTTTATTATGAACCTTAAAGTCTCCCAGAATAATGATTTCAGAGGAAGGGTATTCATAGAGGGAGGGCAATAGAAATGACAAATAAATTTCTTGGAAGTTCTAAGAGCTACTTTGAGCCACAGTATATCGGATCTGTTCAATTCAAGATTGGGAAGTCTTGTGCAGGATAGATTACTGCAAATGTTGGCACAGACACCACTATTCAGGCGGAATGATGGAAGAAGTTAATAGCCAGGATAGCAAAGGCGGTTGGTTGCATTTTTACTGCTTATTTTGGTTTGGGTTAGGAAGAAAATATTAGGCTTGCAGGATTGGAAATAGTGGTGAGCAGAGTTGCGGATTTTACTGAAGCTATACTATAGTAAAGACTACTGAACTATACTATAGTAAAGACCTCGATATTCCTTGGAACCTGTATGTGGGTTGCTGTATGGAAAACTGCGGAGTGTTACCTTAGCGGAAAGTTGTTACAGTTAAGCATCTAATAAACCCTTGCGCTGGATGACTGTACAGTTTTTTTGGTTATAAATGCACTATTCACTTTCTCATTTATACAGATACAAAAAAAGTTAAATACAAAAGTTTCTTTAAATTGAACAATTTTTTTATGATGTAGTTTTTAGATATACAGGGTGTTTCGTTTTTCTGGAATCAACATCAACTTTGTTTTTTTTAATGAAACACACTGTATATTATCGGCTAGACTGAAAGAGTTCTTTATCCCGATATCAACGATATATGGTTTATTAATATTTGCTTTAGTAGTTTTTGAAATATTTCGATTTAAATTTTCAGTAGTTGGTAATGACGCTTGGATAATATTGTTATTAATATCTGTATTATTAATATTATTCTCATATAACACTCTGTATATTTTCGGCTGAAACATCCCGATCATAACGATATAAGGTTTGTTAATATTTTTTGCTTATTTCGTAATTGGCTTTGACAAGGCTAAAACATTAAACTTGACTTATAAAAGAATGACAATTAATTAATTAATTAAGAGAGACAATTAAATATTTTTGAAATTCACTCTCTACGTTAATTTTAAAATATTATTTGATTTAAATTTTAAACATGTTTTACACCGAAGAAGAAAAAAGGCAAATTTATTAAGTTTTTATTAAATGTGGTTATAATCGTAAAAGAGCGCAAGTGGAGTATAGCAGATTATATCCAGAGAGGGTAACACCAAATTGCCACACATTTAAAAGATTATATGATAAAGTAACCGCAACTAATTCATTCAAAAGAAAGTAGCGATTGATTTTGGCAAACGAACGTGATAGAGACACGGAATTAAATATTTTGTTATATTTTTAAAGTAAGGGTACCGTTTTGGTATCGGCATTTCTTTTCTCTCTAGTTTTAATAAAGACGGAGAGCTGGCGCTACAAAAATTAGAAATGATAAGGTGCAATTTTTTTTTTTGTAAAAACGCTCCTTATAACCTAAATAAGTAAACAAGGTTGCAGCCACAAGTTCATCCCGGGGAGCGAAGCAATGGCAGGCGGACTCGTACGTTTATTTTTAATCATAATGAATATTTTTAATCAATAAATTGTAATTGTAATGTGTAATTATAGTTTTTGACTGTATAAATATGTAAAACTATTGCCAGGAGTGAAAGAGTGAAAAAGTGGATTATTCTAATAAGAAATTTTTTTATAAATATGTGTCCGTAAATGTCCTATTAAATAATACATTAATTTTCTTCTAAGGACCATTTTTAAGAGCCATTTTGAGAAAGTGTTATTAAGATACAAGGTCCTTATCAAAAAATTGTATTTTTAGTACAATTTTATTGTATTATTATATAAATTTTATATATAAATTAAGATCGCTAAATTGAAATAGAGTTCAAAGCGCTTATATACCATAAAATGTTTTCTTATTTGTTGAAAACCGCAGTTAAATCCCTTTCAAAGTTTTAAAGATGGTAATTTTTAAAAATAGCCCAAAAATTTTCATTCCAGTTCTGTATTTATGTGTGTCTGTGTTTTTAACGATACCCATAAATAAAACAAAATACCCATAAATTAAAAAAAAAACTAAATACTAACTTCATAAAACCCTAAGTAAATTGATTTATTATTTTTAAGTTGGCCCTTCCAAGGAAATATCTTGGTTGCGCCGATGGTGCTTGTTATCTCATAAGGAGAATTTTTATAAAAAACTTTACTACACTTCATTTTTAATTTTTGTAGACCATTACTCCAATTTCAATGATATCAAGGTTTGTTGCATGTCCTCTTTTTACAAATATATTGTTTATTGTTTTAGAGAACCCTGAAGCTTCTGTCCCTCAGGCAAATCGCCATATAAATTTAAGCTCTTGGAAAATTCATTCAACCTTAAAAAAACATAAATATTACCCTTATAAATTTACAAAAGTTCCATTTCTTACTGACTAAAACAAAAGAGTCAGGTTGGAGCTCTGTCGAAATATGATGGAAAGGCTAAATGCTGACGAAATTTTATTTGATTACGTTTTATGGACTGACGAATCTAGTTTTTCCACTGGTGGTATTTACAACAGAAAAAACACTCACTGTTGGGCAACAAATAATCCCCATCTAACAAGGCAAAACAATTAAGGTGTGGTGTGGCATATTAAGGAGGAAAATAATAGGTCCAATTTTTTACAATGGCACTCTGACAGGTACGAGATGTTTAAATCTCTTACATGAAATAATGGCGATTCTTTTCAAACATTTCCTGGCCTCGACCTAAATGATGTGGTTTGGCAGCAGGACGGTGATCCACCACATAATA